>JAGVSP010001483.1:0-145024 GCA_022494985.1 Micrasema minimum
AGGCGGAGGCCGCCAATAACGCATTCCATCTCCAGCTCTAGTCGATAACAGTCTAATATAATTGAAAACTAATATACATTTCACTGTAAAATTATATTTCCCTATCGGGTATCGGGTCGGGTTTCATTTAGTATGAGAAATGCCTAATGAATTTGTATCTTAGATACTATGTAGATATTGTAGATGTAATGATTATTTATTTTAGTGAGCGTGACAGAGACGTTGAAATTATGCAAATTATGGGCTTGTCCCAAGTATTGATAAAATCGCTAGAAAACAGTTTTCAGCATACCATTTCCTAAATAATTCACACCTTACTTTAACCGGTAGAGGTGACTGAAATAGATATGAAAGGTAGACATTTTCCTCGGGGTCTGACAAAACTTCCAGGCCCTTAAATTTATAGCCCTCGAAATGTCGACTAATAAAAGGAAAGCTCACAGTCCCAGCTTTAAAAAACAACAATGGAAGGTAAAGTATCAATGGAAATATTATGTTAGCTAATTATTTTCTTCAACTTCAAACCAAATTCATTTTTGTCTCGTGACAAAAAGATTCTTGTGCTAAAAACACCAGAATTACTTACTAAAAAGACATTAACAAAGGACCTATAAATTTATGTCCTTTCTTCCAATATTTTATGCAAGAGAAATAAAATTTCCCATTTATATATTTTTAAAATACCTAATCATACGTTAATGAATATTTATAATTATTATGATATGTGAACACGCAACGTAATAATATCTAGATTCTTTCAATTTTAAACTTAACGAGACCACGTGTCTTAGTGGTTTATCAATATTTTTTATCGACCATCCTCCATTGGGAAAGTGAGACAGTAAATTCTATCATAAAATATTATCTAATCATTTTTTTATATGATTGCATCACACAATGCATTACTTTTCATTTTTAAATCTACCCTGACATTACCTATATTCACGAAGAAAACAAACTTTATATTTTATTTTAAAAATTCCATCGCAAAATAAAATTAAAGTAAGTATTTCAACATTTATCTGGTGATTGATGTGAAGTCGTAGATTATTTTACATTTTATAACGTATTTGTAATTTTTTTTTAACTGTAATAATTCGTTAATAAATAATTTAATAAGCGAAGAACTTTAGTGTGTTTTCTATTACATTAGTCTATATTTTTATATTCTAAAAATATGTAAGTAATATTTACCTGCAAGTCAATCAATTGAATATCACTAAATTTCAACGTATTTAAAAACATATACCCACATGAAATAGTTATTTTATAATGTGTACGTTAATTTACATAATTTTAAATTATCTTTAAAACGCACGTTTAAAATACTTTTAGCCGATACTCTCAATTTTCACTTATATGTTTTAAAACACTGAGACACAACCCAAATATGGGATTAACAAATGCGGCGTTTTTCTGTGGAATATATTCGTACAAAGTTGTATTTTTTTTTCTGTAAAAAGTATTTCTCCCGTGGAAAACGCGGCGTCTGGCGTGCATTCGGTACGACGACAAATTTTGACTGGATCCCGTGACTTCAGTTCCCGCCAATTCTACCCCTAAAGCCTATGAACCAACTGATAAAGGTACCTACGAGAACGTAATTTTGAATGAATTGAACTTGGTACTAATATCTCAATAATGGTGGTAAACTAACCGGAATTCCCATTTCATTTTATATGCGAGATATCTATTCATCATTTCGCCATCAATTTACCTACATAATATATATTATATTGTATCAGATGTATTCTAATAACGTGAACTGCGCGTTCTAAATCAGTTTTATATAATGTCAACGTCGAAATTAAAGAAAATATTGTTTCGAATTTCATTTCACTAGAATAACTACAGTTAATATTTATAATATTGCACATTATGTAAATTGCTGTACCTACAGACATAATTATTATATATTTTTGTAGGTAAGTATTTTTGTGTTATAATAAAAATCGAATAAATTTAGTTTTCCATAAAAAAAATATAAACAAGCAATATAAAAAAAAATATCATTAATCTAATAAATATGCGATATTATTGATATCTCAACAGGGACAGAGAAACTCTGGAAACGAATGTGGGTTATCTAGGCGTTTACAGGGCTTATGACCTGTCATTGGCTGGGTTAAGTGGCCACTTGATGTATTACAACGAAAAGTTAGATTGCCCCAAAAATGCTTATCTATTCTCTCAACAGATGTCACCATAGGGAAAAAATATTTAAAAATATTAAAATCTGTCGAAAACACAACTCGAGTGTGGATTCTTCTGTACAAACTCAACATATATACAAGTTTCAAAAATTTGTCATACATGGTTGTCAGATGATGGGCGGAATGGGGAATGTTGTAATACATCAAGTGGCCACTTAACCCAGCCAATGACAGGTCATAAGCCCTGTAAACGCCTAGATAACCCACATTCGTTTCCAGAGTTTCTCTGTCCCTGTTGAGATATCAATAATATCTGATATCAGCCCAGCATGGGTATAATCCAGTAATTTGTCTACAAGTATTTGTATTCTTTCAAAATGTTGTTAATAAATATGCATTTAATAAAAATAAAAATAAATCTTATTTCTTTATTAGTTTCTTATTGCTCGCCTCGTGATGTAGTAAGCAGTGTGTTGAGCTACCTTGTATGAGTTCGCTGGCGCTCGTGCTGATTCGATTCAGGACGGAGTTATTATGAAATATATATTTAAATGCAGTATTTACCCAAAAAAAAAAATATTGAAATATTTTGACACCTTGGACTGACACTGAAGCGTAAGTCTGATGATCTTGCCTTCGTGAAATAAATTACCAAGATACAAAACAATTACTGTACCAATTCATTGCCCTATGCACCATTAGGTGTGGATAAGAGAAAGTAGTAGTAGCAATTTGATTATTTTTACAAAGTGGAGTAAGTATATTATCCAGGGATATAGACCATAGTTTTTCAGCTCGTTTTCATAGACATTTCCAATTATTCTGCCCTCTGTTTCAGTAATTTTTAGTTAGTACAAATCTTTACTATACTAGAACAATACAAGACATGAAAAAAATAACTAAATAAAAGTTATTTTTTAATTAGAAATGTTGATACTTACCTAACCTTCTTACCTACTTATCCTAAGCTGCTAATGTAAAATTTCGTAAGCTAAGGAATGTAAATCTTGTTGAATTGTGTTGTCAAGAGTGCCTTTTACTTACCTTAGAACCAACGAAAGGAATCGCGTCCTACGCATACAAGTAGGTATAAAAATAAAAGCGGGATTACAAACATTACGGTATCAGCACTGCGATCACCAACGTAGCTACATGTAGATAATTATGAAAGAGATTTTACCGATTACCGTCATATACGCGTCACCACTGCGATATTATTATATATTTCTACATGTAGATACGTTGGTGCTCGCAATCCAGATAAGACTTTCCATATTTTTCCACCAAAAGGACTGACTGCGTGTTTTTCGCAACAAAGTGTTAAAATGTAAGAAAAAAAATTCTAACATGATATAAAAAATTATTTAATCAAAAATCCAGACATCTTGACACTTTTCTAAAAACGTAGACAGACTCTATTATAATATATTTTCTAAGTGAAAATAGGCTCACCTTATAATAAATTATTTTAACTTCTAGACCTGAGTTGGAAGGACAAACGAGAACAGGCGGCTGATCACTTATCTTGGAGGTGATTTATGGAATTCGTGTGGTCCGCAGCCCGCATAGGAGGCGGATATGGTCTGACGAAGATGATGTGAATTTTGCTTGGCCTAAGTATGGCAGAATCAGTAATCAGAACAGAAAGCAATTTTTCTACAATCTACGTGACATATTATAAAGAAGGGGAAGAATGCAAGGCATATCATTAGTAAGCATTATCGACAAAATTAAGAAAGGTCTTTTACGTTGGTTCGGGTCACGTAGAGCGAATGGATGATGAAAGAACAGCTAAAAAAATATATGATGCGACTGTGCCTGGATGTAGAAGTCGAGGAAGGCCGAGAAAGACATGGCATGATCAAGTAAAACAAGTGCTTGAAAGTGGGCATGTAAGAAGTCGGAATAATCGACGTGCATGCATGAGAAGATGTATGAATGTGGAGGAAGCAAGAGAAGTATGCCAGGACAGAGTGGTGTGGCGTTCTATCCTCTCTGCCTACCCCTTCGGGGAAATGGCGTGATGGTTAGTTAGTTAGAATTAATATATTTTTTTCTCTTAAATAAATTTTAATGTAGTATTGAAAAACTGCAATTTACTAACCATCACACCATTTCTCCGAAGCAGAGAGGATAGAACGCCATATTACTTTGTCCTGGAACACTTCCCTCGCTTCCTCTACATTTATACATCTTCTCATGCACACATGCCGATTATTCCAAACAAAAATTTACAAACATACAATATAAATCAGAAGTGGAAAAATGTATTTTGCTTAAGAGTACCTATAATCTGTTTTACCATTTGGTAAAAATTCGCATTATTTCAATTGATTGTTCCTGCAAACTCAAAAATCCTAATTTTTATGTTATGACGTTGTTGCAGCAAATGAAATATTATACAATATTTACAGTAAAAAATATGAAAGGGTTAAAAAAACACAGTAATGGTTTTTCTTTCGAAATATTTCTATTTCTATTAATATTATATGGATACACATATAACTATAAAACAAAAATTATCTATCATTTGTCACCTTAAAATTTATTTCACATTCACAAATTATTTTTATTAATTTACATTCAAATTTGTCCAACCTAATACACAACTTTCACTTTTCTATCACTTTAATCGATCTTAACAGCTCCATAAATTTTTCTTATAAATGCATAAGCTGCGAAGAATCCTATTGTTCCGGTAAGTAACCAGAATGTAAGGACCATCAGACCTGGAAAATAACACCATTATGTTAAATTATACTAAAATAACCTGCATTACTTTACAAAGTTTCAAACAATAGGTAGATCTTTCAGACAAATTTTCAGTCAAAATTTCAGCCAAATGCAAGTAAAAATAAATCTACGCAATTTAATTGTATTTGCATACGTGTATATATTTTGATTTAAGAATACTGTTTTCATCTTTGACTTAAAACACGCGAACTTATATATATAGATATTATTATTCATGTTTATTATTCTCCCAACAAAATAATATTATTTTATTTTGAACATTTTATTCAAGCAGTATGAAATATCTTTTCATATCCAGAAAATACTATTGGATTAGGAGGAATATTTCATATGTTTACTGATATCATGGGGATATCTTTATATAAGAAATTTTTAAACATTACCAAAGTAACATCCCTTATTAGATGTATAGTGTGAGTTCTGTAAGAATGATATATGAGGTATGGGCGAAGTGTTTTGTTTAAGAAATTGATTTTAACTTTGAAAATTCTAGAACAATTTAATTTGATACTTCATGGGCAAATCCTTGCCCATGAAGTATGGATTTGTGTTTACAGATTTTTTTTTATTTTAATAATGTTTCACAATAAGAGATTTTTGAAAAATAGAATAGGTACATACCTGTATATCCTACATATAGTAAAGTTGGAATAAATTCTGTTATTTCCAATTTAGTCAAGAAATAGAACACAGCATACGCTAGAACATATACTGCAGAACCACCTGACACCAAGAAACTTCTCCACCACCAGTGGTAATCCTAAAAAGGGTTTGTATCATTTAAATTGATGGCCAGTAAATCAAGACAGCTTGAAATTTATATCGTTGATGCATATTAAAAATGAGATTGTGACTTGGAACACATTCTGAGATGGTCAATAATATTTTTTTCAAAGATACTAAACAGAAAAAAATAACTTTGATTATAAAAATAAGTATGAAAATTAAGTTGTCATTATAAATCCAAGTGTTTTTTTTTCAGTTTAGTATTTGTATTATAATACTAATTTATTATTATAGGCAGATTAGTTAGGTATTACTTACCTCCCCACACAGTTGGAAGTAGACCATGACAATGGATATTTGTGAGCATGAAATCACCAATATACAAAAAACTAAGAACAAGAAACCAAATAAATAGTATATTTGATTCTCCCAAATAGCTGTGAATATGAAGAACAGCTCTATGAAAACAGCTCCAAATGGTAATATGCCAGCCATCAATGTGCTAAAAATAAAAAAAGTTAGTGCTACTTAGATCGATGGCTACAAACATGAAATTAATAATAAATGCAGAAATTCCAAATAATTACCATAATGCAGGATTCATATACCAAAGCTGTTCCGGAACTTGTCGTGGGATTTGGTTAGTTCGAACAGGATGCTGGAAACCCTGTTTTCTGTATCCAAAGTAGTACCCCAAGTACACGAGAGGCAGAGAGATACAAAACCACAGGCACAATAATGACATCATTGTAGTAAAAGGCACTGCCCCACTGGAGTGCTTTCCCCAGATGAAGAAATTCAAAAAGAAGCATGTTCCAAACACTATTTGCTGGATACAACGTGGCCGTAGACAAGGCTGCTTTCTTCCATTCACGGCCTCTCATAGTCTTATACAGGCGAGCTGAGAAATATCCTGCAATCACCCCCATGAACACATACAAGAAGATGGCAGATGTCATTAGGGCTCCGCGTGACGCTGGTGAGAGCATTCCAAGCATGGCGAAAACTGAAACAATTCATTTTACACTATGCAATTACATTTTTTTAAAGTTATTTTGTAAAAAACACAAATTTATATTATCGCTCGAACACAGTATTTTATTTCAAATTTAATTGCATTTTCACATACCTACAATAAAAACGTTACATGTTATATTAAACGGCAATTAACAATTCATTGGAATACACTTTTAATATTGTGTTTTTTAAAGATAACACATTACGACATTACACATTAGCAATTAACAACATAACACATAATTCTTCAATTATTAACAATTTACATTTTACATTCTATCGACAATTTCTACTTGACAAAATTTCATTTTTGCTATATATAAATATGCTACCTCTTTTTTTAAGAAACTGGAGCAGAGAAACAAACGGATTGTACAAACTTATTTTTAAATTTCATGTTCCAGTACTATTTATATTCTGCATTACTTAACCTCTTCAAGCATGAATTATGAATTACAGATTAGAATCATTTATTAACATTGCAGATATTAACATAATTTTTGTAGCACCAAAAATTATTTCTAATATAAAAGTAATCTTTAAAAAGGTATTTCTCATAATTTTTGACTTTATAAAATAAATTAATTGTTTAGTGAATCCGGCGTCTTAGCCATTACGCTACGGAAGATGCCAAATAAATTTCATTTTTACTATTTATAATTTGACATCTCCACAGAGACGAGAAATTTGGAAGGGAATATGGATATCTAGGCGTTTACAGGGCTTATGACCTGTCATAGGCTGGGTTAAGTGGCCACTTGATGTATTTACAACATTCCCATTAAGTAAGTATTAGCCCGTAATTGGTGAAATTTAAAGCCCCAGTTTTTGTCTACAAGTATTTGGACATACTCAAAATGTTTTTTTTATTTCTATTTAAAAAGCATACAATTTTTTTTTATGATGATGTAGGATACTCACATAAAGTAATTAAAGCCATAAAAAATATTTGATTCCGCTTCCAATAACAGCAGCAAATAGTCTGGATTGTCTCGGTGGTCTAAAAACATCACCGTGAACTAATTTCCATCCAGTTTCTTCAATCACGTCATCCACACCTTCATCAGCATTGTATCTGGCTATGTCTCGTCTTAATGTGCGTATCATTATCATAGTTAATATTCCTAAAAATAAACATAAAATAAACTATAAAAAGGCTTTGTAGGGCACCAACATTGTACCGATGTTCAGTATGTTAGAAATAACAATGCGCTATTAAAATATCACAACAAACTAATCACTTACCCGAAAGAAAGAATACAACCATCAATGAATTGACTATGGAGAACCAATGAATTTGTACATCATTCATCCCCAAGTATATATCCCATCTAGAGGCCCAGCTGATATCCGACTGTATCCACTCTACAGAATATGTGAAGAAAAGCTTTGTGCCAGTTACAGTGTTGACAAGCTGTGGCTTGGGGTCGCTGGGGAAACTGCATGAATCTCCATTAAACTGTAATTCTTCTCTATCTACCGACATTGGTTCTACTTCAAATCCAACGACACGGTACTTATCTCTGAAGAAAAAATACACATTGTGATAAAAAGAAAATTACAATAAAAACTTAAAGAAACTTATTTATTTGTGGATACTTAAACTATTATGGCATATGATAAGTATTGTGTTCTATTTGTTGGTTTCTTTTAAAACTTGTTATTAAAACTACATCTGGAATTTTTGCTTTATTCAATAATGGAGGAAATCCTGGCATGCCTGCCATTTATCAGCTATCCCTGCACTAGTGCGGTATTTTTTACCAAAAGCTGACAAGAGTTTATAGTAATAAATTAAAATAAATTATGAAACAGTATTCTTTTCAATTTCAGATAATTTATTTACATTTGAGTATTATGTGCGTTGGGACCTTGCCATTTTTTGGTTAAGAAATACTTTGGCTAAGAATTATTTTTTAAAAGAAGATGGATTGAAATTTAGGTTACAATAATAATGGACTAAATAATATTTCGATTTACACAGAATGTTACTTACCCACTCCTGGCATGATACTGTAGAATAAGTTTCAGGTGATTATGGATGTACGGCTTTCCGTGGGTCATCACTCCCAATCGGTACCCTTGTTCAACAATTCGTTCCACATTTCCAGTCTTAAGGGAGTGTGTTGCCACGGGAAGGTTATCAACTAATCTGAGAAGTTATCATAAAACATTCAATCAATCAAAAAGTACACTGCGATCTTACTACTAATAATCATAGAATATAAATGTTTGACTAGTTTAGGAAACAATCAAATCAAATTTACTTACAAATGCACGTAATACTCGTGCTCGATTCTGTTGCCAACATTCTGGGATTCCTCCGCATTCCAATTCATGGGGTTATTTTTGCTATGACACAGAAGTCGACATTGAATATCTTCAGCCATTTGTACAGTGTATGGCGTGTTTACTATTCTATCTCCTCTGAGAACTTCCCCCAAATTCTCAGATTTATATACAAATGTGCCATTCTTGGGAAGGCAAAAGGGAAGGGAGTAGTACTCATAAGGTAACTGGGTGTGCACACTTGTCATTTTTACAGCTTTTACATCAATTTTCTGGCCTTTTCTAAACTCTACTGGAGCGACACCCGGAACATAAAATGCACCCACCGAAGAACAAAACAAAATAACCGAGGCAAAATACAGCGTAAACTGCAAATATAAATAAAAACAAATTATGTTACTGTAATATTATACTCAATAAATAACTGCGTTAAGTATGTCAATTTAACTTACGAGATCCATCATAGCAGTTCAAAACGACGAAAATGATTTTCACAAGAAATCCATGTAAAGTACAGCTATTCTTTCAGACGAGACAATACTTACTTTTATTGGTTGAAAACATAAATCAATACATTCGCATTTATCAACGTTTAATGTAGATGTAAAGCTTCTAGTCGGTTTCGGTAGTTTTACTTTTCACTTTCCATAAAATGTAATTCTAAAGCTTGAATTCGTACATGTTAGTAAATTGTAATTTTTTTGACGAATTTCCGAACCGAACGACATACGAAGACACAGATAAAGACACGATAAAGAGATAAATCTAGATTATAAAAAAAAATAAAATAACAATAGACAACACAATTTCTGTAAGCAGCTGTGCAGAGCGCAGTGCTGTCAAAAAATTAATAGTTCCATAATTCGTATTATGTGAGCCCCCATCATAGAATACACACTAATTAGCCCCCATACACAAGTCCCATACCAAGAAATATCAGTGCGATAGAAAGGGTTAGCTGTTTCTTGTTTCTCCGAAAATGCACTAAAGTCGACGAAAATGGGAATGAGCAAAAAATTGTGTGTCAGCTCCGACGAACGATTGAAGTTTATCAAGTGCGACTGTCATTGATTATACAATAGGCAAAGGGGGAAAAGAAATTGCATCCACCATCTTGAATTAAAAAATAGTGTCTAAATATAAAATTACTACTACTACTATTTTATTACATGAACGTAAGATTATCAGTCATACGCTTCGGTACAAGAAATATACCATTATGACCCCTATTTCCCCGGAAAACGTTACCCATGTTCATAAATCAAAACAAATTCAACCACTATTTTGAGTATCAAAATAAACGCAAAATTCAAAATCAGGAACCCTTAAATCCTTGAAAATATACACATGTATGTATACATTATTTTTAAAAA
The DNA here is from genome assembly GCA_022494985.1 of Micrasema minimum. Classification (NCBI taxonomy): domain Eukaryota; kingdom Metazoa; phylum Arthropoda; class Insecta; order Trichoptera; family Brachycentridae; genus Micrasema; species Micrasema minimum. Next base: position 10,313 of record JAGVSP010001483.1, read on the forward strand.
TTGCATCCGCCATCTTGGATTTCAAAATAAACGCAAAATTCAAGATCAAGACCCCTGAAAATGATACTCATGTTATCGTACGGAGGTGCTTTAAAAATGAAATCGATTCTTGGAGTAAACTCCAAAAATTACAAGAAATAATGCGTCCACGGCAATTTTTGTTAGGTCTCGTTCTTGTACATTATTTTCGGTATCACAGTGTAGATGAACCCACACTTTTATGAACATGCTCATGTTTGTTTTTTTCTATGCATTTTGTAATTTGTCAATTTGTGAGTTACGATTTACGATTACGATATACGATACATGAAGTATATAATCCAGGCCCCGTCAACTCACCGCCATCTTGGATTCATGCACTGCACGCTTTCGAGAGAGACAGTATACGTTAGTGCGAGGAGATGAAAGAGAGTAATATAGTACGAAGTATGCTAGAGTTGCGGTAGAGTGAAAACGAAAATGAAATACAGTAGTATGAGAAGGATAACACATTAAAGGTTGTCGTAACTATCGCGGAAATCATAACAAACACTTGCTTGCATTAACTTCATGTCTATTGTCTTTGCTTCATAACAAGTTTAAGCTTTTCAGTTTTTGCAATAATGGCCAAAATCAAAATTTGGCGTTGTGTTTCCGAATGTAATAATGAATCGTCACCGAGGCTTTCTTTTGAAAGAGTGCATTTGTCGCGAATGGATTTGGCTGGCGGATTGGAAGATTTGATCTTTTGGAAAGTGATTGCAAAACGCCTTTTTGACACTCTTCCCAATTACGGATTATCTGAAATATTTCATCAGTCAGTGTTTTGTAAGTGTATTTAATTTAAGTTGGTTTATTTAATTTAAGTTTTATTATTGTGTATTTCATGTTAGTTGGTCTCCAGATGATTTTGTTATACTGTATATATATATAATGTATTCAAATCAGATTAAAATATAATATTTGAAGTAAATATTTTTTTATCAGACTACAGACAATAGTTTCATTTTTCAACCTTAATGAAAAATGTTAAAAATGAAACAACGTGAGAAAATGGCGATATTTATGCTTAATTACACCCGTACTGCTTAAATATAATTGAAATATTTGCACCGAAATATTTAAAAGTCATTTTTCAGGTTATTTCAATTTTGACATTTCTATTCCCAACTTTCATCTTTGCTATGTGAGCATGTATTTGTGCATTTGCCTATGTAGTGGTGTGAAAGGTATACTTTTTTTTTAACTTTATGGCTACTATATTCCTCGTAACTTTTGGGTAAGATTTTAATAGCGTCATATATTGATAAAGTCGTTCCCGGCCAGAGATAAAGCCGGATAATCATTTTCTATAGGGAAGAATCGGAGTTGTTCATCTATAAGATATATCCTGTATATAATCTGTGATGTGTGCTCTATGGCTAAAATTTACGACGGTGTTTGGTCATTATTTTGGTGGTTAAATCTTTGTGTTTGCGACATGAGATTTTAGAAAAATAAAACATTGTTTTTTTTATTGAAATGAGATTAATCCATCACACTACTAATTATGACTGAGTATTCTTAAATTTACTAGTTTTTACTGTAATACGCTTTCAATACAAGTATTATAGTTTCCGAAAAACAACGTGCATTACTCGTTGCATACAATTTCGATTTATGTTCAAACCGGTAACTATTCGCAGTCATGGTACAGGTAATGCATTCTTTATTAGGGCATCCATACTTCTTGAGCATGAGCCCATAAAATAAAATTGGTTTTGAATTTTAAGGCAAACCCGACCTTCTTAACCTATATATTTTTTTTCATTTAACCTACCTTATCATTAATTTGTTTTTTACATAATCCAATATAATATATCTTAACCTACTAATTATCCTTAATTAATAGATCGCAATAATTTTCCAGGCATCTGAGGAAATGGAACAACAGAATTTACCACAAGCTATGCATTTACTTGAAGAAATGAATAGCAGTGTCTTGCAAGTCACTCAGTTAGTAGATAGCATGCTGCAAAGGGTGAAAAACGGGGAAATGACCACCGATAAAGGCTTGAGTTTTCTTGAAGTCAAATATCAGATGCTTTTAAGTTACCTAATTGATTTATCATACATTGTATTGAGAAAATCTTCTGGGGAAAAAATTGAAGCTGATCCCTCTATCGACAGACTTATTCAAATTCGAACTATTTTGGAAAAAATTCGTCCTATTGATACTAAACTTAAATATCAAATTGATAAAGTTGTAAAAAATGCTATTTCTGGTGTAAGCTCAGAAAACAATCCTAATTTGTACAGAGCTCATCCTGAAAATCTAGTTAGTAAACTTGCCGAAGGCTCTGACGAAGACTCCGGTCAAAGTGGAGACGAAGAATCTAAAACTAGAGACAAGAGTTCCGGCAGTGGTATTTATGTACCTCCCAAACTTGCGGCTGTTCATTATTCTGATCGTGAAACCAAAGGAGAAAAGGATAGTCGCCAAGCGGAACGGAACAGAAGGAGGGCATTGAATTCTAGTGTTATGCGGGAGTTGCGAGATGAGTACCTCGATACGCCACTGGAAGAGTCTAGTGGAAGCCGGCATCATCAAGCAATCTCGAAGTTTGAACAAGAAAAAACAGAGTACGAGGAAAACTATTTAACTCGTTTGCCACTTACGAAAACTGAAAAGCACCGGAAGAGAAAAATGACTACTATTGGAACTCTCGGTGATGAGATCACTGCATTTGGTGATTATAGTGCATTAGATGAAAGTGGGGCAACTCCTGCCAGTAAAAAGAAGAAAAAGAAAAGCACACCTAAAAAAAGTTCAAAAAGAAGGCGTTTCCTTTAACAATATCCTTTAATTCAATATCATTATTACGCACATAAAGAGACTTTAAAAATATTTACTGTTCTTATTTTCTGATCTACATGATACTGTTTTCATTTCTCGATCTATACGGTGTTATCGCAGACTAAAAAAAATAGTTACAAGGTTAGCACAAGATACTTGTGTGGTGTTGTACACCACGATAATAGGATAGTGTACATAGAATAGGTAGAGCGCTGTGGGAGGGACCTACAACCTACACTGCGGGCGTTCATCACTCCCAATCGGTACCCTTGTGGTCAACAACGTTAATCGTTCCACATTTCATTTGTCTTAAGGGGTTGGTGTGTTGCCATAGGGAAAGAGTTGTATTATCAAATAATCTGAGATAGTAGGAAGTTATCATAAAACATCTATTCAATCACATCAAATCGTACACTGCGATCTTACACTACTATTCAGATTCATAGAATTTAACATGTCCTTGTACTTTAAAGTAGTATTTAGGAAACAAGTGCCGAAATAATCAAATTTAACTTACAACTAATGCACGTAAATTACTCTCCGTGATCACGATTCCTGTTGACCAACATTATGGCGATTCCTCCGCATTCCAATTCTATGGGGTTTTTCTTTTGCTATGACACAGATAGTCGGACAATGAATTTCTTCAGCCATTTTGTACAGAGTAACTGGATGTCGTGTTTACTATTCTATCTCCTCTGAGAACTTCCCCCAAATTTCTCAGATTTACTCTACAAATGCTGCCATTCTCTGGGAAGGCAAAAGGGAAGGGAGTAGAGTAGTTTATCATGACTGGCTAATGGCGTGTGTCCACACTTGTCATTTTTACAGCTTTTACATCAATTTTTCGGCCCTTTTCTAAAACTCTACTGAGAGCATCGACACCCTGGAACCATTAAAATTTGACTTAAATGCAATTACCAATCCGACAGATACAAATCAAAATAACCGAGGCAAAACTACAGCCGATAAAACTGCAAATATAATTAAAAACAAATTAATGGGTTACTGTGTAATATTATACTCAATTTAAATACTAGCGTTAAGTATGTCAATTTCAACCTTACGGAGAATCCATCATAGCAGTTGCAAAACGACCGAAAATGATTTTCACAAGAAATCCATGTAAAGTACAGCTATTCTTTCAGACGGAGTCAATACTTACTTTTTATTGGTGGTAAAACATTACTCAATCAACAATACCATTCGCATTTATCAACGTTTAAAGTGTGCGATGTAAAGCTTCTGTCAGGGTTTCCGTGGTAGTTTTACTTTTAACTTATCCATACAAATATGTAATTCTAAAGCTTTTGAATTCGTACATGTTAGTAAATTTGTAATTTTTTTGACGAATTTCCGAAACCGAATCGACCATACGAAGACAACAGATAACAGAGACAACGATAAGAGATTAGAATAAATCTAGTATTATAATAAAAATATATAAAAGAACAATAGACAAACACAATTTCTGTCGTATGCATGCTGTTGCAGAGCGGCAGTGCTCAAAAAAAATTAATTAGTTCCATAATTCGTATTATTTGTTGAGCCCCCATCATAGAATACACACTAATCAAGCCCCCATACACAAGTCCCCAAACCAAGAAATCATCAGTGCGATAGAAAGGGTTAGCTTGTTTCTTGTTTCTCGAAAATGCACTAAAGCGTCGATGGGATCTTAATGGCGATGAGCAAAAAATTCGTGGTGTCAGCTCCGTGCGACGAACGATTGAAGTTTTTCAAGTGCGACTGTCATTGATTATACAATAGGCAAAGGGGGAAAAAGAAATTGCATCCACCATCTTGAATTAAAAAATAGTGTCTAAATATAAAATTACTACTACTACTATTTTATTACATGAACGGTAAGATTATCAGTCATGACGCGCTTCGGTACAAGGAAAATATTACCATTATGACCCCTATTTCCCCGGAAAACGTTACACATTTCATAAATCAAAACAAATTCAACCACTATTTTGAGTATCAAAATAAACGCAAAATCAAAAATCAGGAACCCTTAAATCCTTGAAAATATATAACATGTATGTATACATTATTTTTAAAAATGCATCCGCCATCTTGGATTTCAAAATAAACGCAAAATTCAAGATCAAGACCCCTGAAAATGATACTCATGTTATCGTACGGAGGTGCTTTAAAAATGAAATCGATTCTTGGAGTAAACTCCAAAAATTACAAGAAATAATGCGTCCACGGCAATTTTTGTCTTAGGTCTCGTTCTTGTACATTATTTTCGGTATCACAGTGTAGATGAACCCACACTTTTATGAACATGCTCCATGTTTGTTTTTTTTCTATGCATTTTGTAATTTGTCAATTTGTGAGTTACGATTTACGATTACGATATACGATACATGAAGTATATAATCCAGGCCCCGTCAACTCACCGCCATCTTGGATTCATGCACTGCACGCTTTCGAGAGAGACAGTATACGTTAGTGCGAGGAGATGAAAGAGAGTAATATAGTACGAAGTATGCTAGAGTTGCGGTAGAGTGAAAACGAAAATGAAATACAGTAGTATGAGAAGGATAACACATTAAAGGTTGTCGTAACTATCGCGGAAATCATAACAAACACTTGCTTGCATTAACTTCATGTCTATTGTCTTTGCTTCATAACAAGTTTAAGCTTTTCAGTTTTTGCAATAATGGCCAAAATCAAAATTTGGCGTTGTGTTTCCGAATGTAATAATGAATCGTCACCGAGGCTTTCTTTTGAAAGAGTGCATTTGTCGCGAATGGATTTGGCTGGCGGATTGGAAGATTTGATCTTTTGGAAAGTGATTGCAAACGCCTTTTTGACACTCTTCCCAATTACGGATTATCTGAAATATTTCATCAGTCAGTGTTTTGTAAGTGTATTTAATTTAAGTTGGTTTATTTAATTTAAGTTTTATTATTGTGTATTTCATGTTAGTTGGTCTCCAGATGATTTTGTTTATACTGTATATATATATATAATGTATTCAAATCAGATTAAAATATAATATTTGAAGTAATATTTTTTTTATCAGACTACAGACAATAGTTTCATTTTTCAACCTTAATGAAAAATGTTAAAAATGAAACAACGTGAGAAAATGGCGATATTTATGCTTAATTACACCCGTACTGCTTAAATATAATTGAAATATTTGCACCGAAATATTTTAAAAGTCATTTTTCAGGTTATTTCAATTTTGACATTTCTATTCCCAACTTTCATCTTTGCTATGTGAGCATGTATTTGTGCATTTGCCTATGTAGTGGTGTGAAAGGGTATACTTTTTTTTTTAACTTTATGGCTACTATATTCCTCGTAACTTTTGGGTAAGATTTTAATAGCGTCATATATTGATAAAGTCGTTCCCGGCCAGAGATAAAGCCGGATAATCATTTTCTATAGGGAAGAATCGGAGTTGTTCATCATATAAGTATATAATCTGTGATGTGTTGCTCTATGGCTAAAATTTACGACGGTGTTTGGTCATTATTTTGGTGGTTAAATCTTTGTGTTTGCGACATGAGATTTTAGAAAAATAAAACATTGTTTTTTTTATTGAAATGAGATTAATCCATCACACTACTAATTATGACTGAGTATTCTTAAATTTACTAGTTTTTACTGTAATACGCTTTCAATACAAGTATTATAGTTTCCGAAAAACAACGTGCATTACTCGTTGCATACAATTTCGATTTATGTTCAAACCGGTAACTAATTCGCAGTCATGGTACAGGTAATGCATTCTTTATTAGGGCATCCATACTTCTTGAGCATGAGCCCATAAAATAAAATTGGTTTTGAATTTTAAGGCAAACCCGACCTTCTTAAACCTATATATTTTTTTTCATTTAACCTACCTTATCATTAATTTGTTTTTACATAATCCAATATAATATATCTTAACCTACTAATTATCCTTAATTAATAGATCGCAATAATTTTCCAGGCATCTGAGGAAATGGAACAACAGAATTTACCACAAGCTATGCATTTACTTGAAGAAATGAATAGCAGTGTCTTGCAAGTCACTCAGTTAGTAGATAGCATGCTGCAAAGGTGAAAAACGGGGAAATGACCACCGATAAAGGCTTGAGTTTTCTTGAAGTCAAATATCAGATGCTTTTAAGTTACCTAATTGATTTATCATACATTGTATTGAGAAAATCTTCTGGGGAAAAAATTGAAGCTGATCCCTCTATCGACAGACTTATTCAAATTCGAAACTATTTTGGAAAAAATTCGTCCTATTGATACTAAACTTAAATATCAAATTGATAAAGTTGTAAAAAATGCTATTTCTGGTGTAAAGCTCAGAAAACAATCCTAATTTGTACAGAGCTCATCCTGAAAATCTAGTTAGTAAACTTGCCGAAGGCTCTGACGAAGACTCCGGTCAAAGTGGAGACGAAGAATCTAAAACTAGAGAACAAGAGTTCCGGCAGTGGTATTTATGTACCTCCCAAACTTGCGGCTGTTCATTATTCTGATCGTGAAACCAAAGGAGAAAAGGATAGTCGCCAAGCGGAACGGAACAGAAGAAGGGCATTGAATTCTAGTGTTATGCGGGAGTTGCGAGATGAGTACCTCGATACGCCACTGGAAGAGTCTAGTGGAAGCCGGCATCATCAAGCAATCTCGAAGTTTTGAACAAGAAAAAAACAGAGTACGAGGAAAACTATTTAACTCGTTTGCCACTTACGAAAACTGAAAAGCACCGGAAGAGAAAAATGACTACTATTGGAACTCTCGGTGATGAGATCACTGCATTTGGTGATTATAGTGCATTAGATGAAAGTGGGGCAACTCCTGCCAGTAAAAAGAAGAAAAAGAAAAGCACACCTAAAAAAGTTCAAAAAGAAGGCGTTTCCTTTAACAATATCCTTTAATTCAATATCATTATTACGCACATAAAGAGACTTTAAAAATATTTACTGTTCTTATTTTCTGATCTACATGATACTGTTTTCATTTCTCGATCTATACGGTGTTATCGCAGACACTGATTCACATAGTCACTATAGTTAAACTAATATTTTTCTCTAGCCTGGGCGTTCTGAATTCACAATGGTAATAATTATGAAGCCTTATGGCCTGTTGGGGTTCTATTAATACTGCTTTATTATCACCTGCGCTTCGATTCTGTTAACTTTTTTCAAGTACTGCGCATACGATTTTGTACTGAATTCGTCTGCACAGAAGTGTCTAAAACCTTAAGAGAATCGCACCGCTGGGAGTCGAATATTTTCAGTAGGAATTTAATGAAGCATTAATAATAATTATGCCAGGACAGAGTGGTGTGGCGTTCTATCCTCTCTGCCTACCCCTTCGAGGAAATGGCGTGATGGTTAGTTAGTTTTTTAATAATAATTGGTAAAATAGGTAGACACCCTATATAATAGGTTTTTTTTTAATCTTTCATGTCAGAAAGTTCAGATCTCTCTGAAAGCTGTCATTTTCTGTGATGTACATTTGTATACCTACTACTAGTACCTACTCTCCCTTATCCGCACCCAATAGTGCATAGGACACTGCATCGATACACCAAGTGCAGTGAATCTTGTGATTTGTCACATAAAGGTAAGATGATCAGTCTTATACTGCAGCGCCAGTCCAAGGTATCACATATTGTAGGCATTCAGGCAGAAATCACTAACTCCAGAAACACTGTTTGGAAATAACCAGTATTTGTGTTATTATTTTTCTTAAAAGAGTTATCAAATCTTTACTTTTAAAGTGTTTTCATTTGATTTTTACATTTACATACTAAATAGGTAAAGTTAGTAAGTCAGTATACCTACTACTTATCTGCACCCAATGGTGTATAGGGCACAGATTATATATATATTAGTAAAGTATAGGGCACTGCACTGATTCACCAAGTGCAGTTTGTCTTGATCGTTTATTTATTACATAAGCAAGACAGTCTTTTGTTTCCACAATTCCAAGGCCTCACCTACCTATAGGTATCGTCCAAAGTATACCTATTTTTCCATAATATTTTTAATACAATATTGGATTAAAAATTTGATAAAATACCAGTATTGATGAGATTGTTTTTATTTTCAATATTTTTAAAGTGACAATTGCCTAAGGACTTTTTTCTATGCAAGTCAATACCATATCTGACCCAAGTATAGCAATGAACTTTCATCTGAGGCCGTGTGACCTAGAATATATGCAGCAATGTTCAGGGGATTATTGACAGGCTGCAGGTAAACTGCATCATCATCATACCATATCCGCTCCCCATGTGAAGCATATGGATTCCCCAAACTGCCTCCAGGCCAAGCGATCGGCCGCCAGCTCCCGTGCATCGTCCCAAGTCAAGTCCACGTCCCGCAGCTCTGACGCTAACTGCCGACGAATTGTCAACAGTGGACGACCAGGATGCCAAGAACCTGATGCCTTGTAAAATAGGCAAGCATGGTTAAGGCTCTCGCCAGGGCATGCGTAGGTTTTAATACGAGAGATCGTAAGATTACACATAGATTTATTTTAAAAATATTTTTTAATTTTTAGTTTTTTTACTGCTGAGGTGTTGAGAAGCGAAGCGTTGGTGACAAGTGACAGATGACCTAACCCACACATAACCCAAAGACATAACCAATAACAAACATGATCAAGATATCGACTCGTTTTGTCTCGCTCTGTTGGTTAATTGAAACGGTCACTTGAGAAATATACTATAAGTCAGTATACATTTTTAAATAACAAAAATCTTTTTTTTTTAATTTCATGCTTAAATAATAGCTGTAGGTGCATTATTCTAAATGTAGGTACATTTGATTTAATTCCTTAAATTAGTAAAAATTTGTACGTACTCAAAATACGGGGAACATAGATAAAAAAAAATATAAAGTATTTGAATAAAAAAGGCACCTCACCTAAAATAATTTTAATTTAACCTAAAATAATTTGAAGTTTAACTTCTTATATCTCGCTTATTAGCCAACGAAAAAAATTAAATATATATTGAATATAAACATAAAAATATATATCACCATCGGCTTGTCGTTTTTCATTTTAATTTGCTATCCAATTTTTAAAAAACTTGACAAAACTGAAAAACTATTCACAAGCTTTGTCGTGCCATGCCATCGCGCATCGCCACCATGTGAGTTCAACATCATATTAAATCTGTTTATTCTGTATTTTCTCTGTTCGCTGGTCTAGTAACCGTGCTCCATTGATTTATAATACATTTAGATCTGCCTTGCAGAGTAAATTATTTAGAAAAGGTAATGACACGAGATTCTGCACCTTAATACTCTTACACGGGTCGACCTATCAGAGCCTTCGAGCCCCGTTTTCGACTGCCGGCAAGCATCCGCCTCACACACCGCAAAAGGTATGGGCTTAAATTTAGGGTTACAGTTACAGTATACAATACTTAACCCGTTCCTTACGAGGAGCGTGCATGAATTTTACCATGCATCTAAAATGATTGTTTTTTTCTTTGTGGGACGGGTTGTGTTAAGCTATTATTTAAGAAGAAAACTTTCTTTGCATAATAATTATTTTAGGCTATGTAAAACAAATATAAATAAACATTTACATGTGGAAAGTCACACCATCTTTTTTAATAATTTTATCTGTACGGTTTTTACACTGTTTTATCTACACAGGAAGGCATTTCGGAATGTTTTCTGAATGTCCGACTCTGCCGGCGGTTAAAGAAATACTGAATACGCGTCTGGCGTAGGTGGAGGTTTTGGCGTAAATTGAAGTGTCATTCATTTTTTTGGTTTAGTTCAAATCTAAGTAAATCAATTTCGTGCTCAATTTGTGTTCAATTATAGGGTTTCATAAATGAAATTTTAAAGAAAGGGAAAACGATTCAAAAATATCACTATCGACCTATATATTATTCACCTAAGGCCGTTTGTCCCTCTTCCACTCGCACTTTTCTCCGTATGAGAGGGAGAGAGTCCGAAGTTGACAGGTGACATACTAGCCTCCGGCGGGAATTCGCCCCTATAATGTTTGATTTCTCAATCGGTCTATGGGTTTGCGAGATCTCTGAAGCGTGCCTATAGCTAGCTCGGGAGACTGTTACCTTCGACCGGTAGAAAATTTAGCAATCATTAGAAGCGTTTTTTATTGCGTTTTTTTTTTCGGTAAATGGCCATTCTTTCATACAAACGATTTTGCTTTTTTTTCAAAAAAGCGCGACTCGATTCTGACTTTTTTTCGTGATGGGTTTTTTGCAGCCGCTCCGTATCATTCCTTTCGAGCACAATTTCATCAGCCGAAATGCTTTTTTAACGGACATATTTGCGTTTGTATTTTCGGGCATTTTTTCTCCATAGTAGGTCTCCCGATTCGACACGAGAGTCGTCCTGGTCGAAAAAACCACTACAGAGTCGTATTTTATGCTATAAATCGAGACTAGACTACATTTGGCGTTTGTGGGTACCGTAGAAAAAATAGCTCTAGCTGGAAATAATTTACAAAAGTTATTAAGTTTTTCTTTTGCGATTTTATTTGTATAGGATTTTTCCATAGTAACTTTTTTGCTCTCTCCTGACCTAAAAAAATGCCTCTCAAAGTTACATGTTGTTCAATTTCTTCGTACAACTCATAAAATTATATTATAGATTCGCGTATTTTTTTAATATATAAAAGCCTTTTCGATTAGATATCAGCTAAAATCATTGATATATAATACTTAGATTTGAACTGAACCCAAAAAATGAATACACTTCAAGTTAGCCAAAACCTCCGTCTACGCGCCAGACGCGTATTCAGTATATTTTTTAACCACCCGCCAGAGTCGGACGTTCATAAAACCATTCCAAAATGCTTCCTCCTGTGTAGTGAAACCATGTAAAAAACAGTACGGATAAAATTAAGAAACAAGATGGTGTTACTTTCCAGCTTGGTAAGTGTTTAGTTTATATTTGTTTACATAGCTTAAAATTAATTATTATCATATAAAGTTTTTCTTCTTAAATAATAATAAGCCAAACAGCCGTCCACAAGAAAAAAAAGTCATTTTAGATGCATGTGTAAAATTCATGAACGCTCCTCGTAAGGAACGGGTTAGTAATGTCTATATTGTTACTGTAACCCTTATATATAGCCCATACCTTTTGCGGTGTGCGCGGATTTTATATGACAATACTTTTAACCTAACCGTAGTTCTCTCGGTAACAGGGCTGCGCTATTTTTTATTTGATTTCGTTTTTTTAATATTATAATGTGTTTTTAATATTAACATAATAGACATATAAATAGTAGTTTATTGATTATTTGACACTTATCAGAGGTAATTTTTAATAATGGCGTCCATTTTATATCTATTACTATTAATATCTGCAAGTTTGGTTTGATTAATTTAAATTTTAATTTATTTCAGCATCCCCAGAGACCTGTTAAAAAGAAATAAATGGGTGGAAATAATAAGTGTTCTCAGAAAAGAACCAAATGGTGTCCGGCGAACAGAAGTTCGATATGCTGTAAACATTTCAATTCGAACTTTTTTTTATTATACAACGAAAAACGGCATAACAAAATTAAAACCAATGCCCATTCCTTCGGAAGAGGTAAGCAGTTTTTTCATTTTTACGTAGTCCTGTTAAGTGAACATAATAAATATTATTTTTTTGCATTTCTTCGAACAATGGTTTTTAAAGATCGTTTTTGTATTAGGATTTTTCAGTGCTTTGTCACCTAGTAATTAATATTTTTACAAGTAAAGCTTTTATCATATTTACTATACTACTCTCCTATCTTATTTTATTTAAATTAATTCAATTTATATTTGTAACATTTCTAAAGCATGTAGGTAACTAAAAACTAAATTAAAAAACAATAACACTTTTGTCGTTTCGTAGAAAAAAACCTACATTCGGTTATCAAGCAATTAGTTGGCCTAGTACCGTTAACTAATAATTACCGGGATATCCATTCCGGTCGATAAGGAATTCCAGGAATCCAAGCAGTAATAATAGTTTATTAGTCTGAAAATTAAAAAAAAACATTTTTGTATTTAATGGATGACTAATAAAATATTTTCAGACATTATCTCCGAAATGCATATTTTATTGAATTTTGTGACACCATTTTCGCCCAGCATGCAATAAACTATTCGTAAGTACCTATGTATAATATTGATGTTTAAATGATGGTTTCTTCCATTCTTCCATTTCTTCCATTTCCATTTCTTCCATTCGTTGTTAATAATTTTATCTACGCAAAAATTCATGTGACGATATTTTTTCCACTTTGATATCGATCTTGACAAATTCTATCAAAATGTACTTATTAAAAATATGTTTGACCTTTGTTTTATTGTTCTTTTATGTCACATGTTCGTTTTTGTAATAAAATTATATAATTCAAAACAGTTTTTTCATTATTATTATAATTTATGTTTGTGGTTTGCAAAGTAAAACTTTTTATTTTATTTCGAATTATAAAATACATTTCTTGTTGTAGTGCCAACCCTGTCAGTGGGCGGGATACGTACTGGCAGTCGAAAGGGCTCTGATAGGTCCACCTGTGTAAGTGTATTGGTAACAATTAAATGTGCGATATTTCCGTGTCATTAGTTTTTCTGAACAATTTACTCTGTAAGGCGGATCTAAGTAAATCAATGGCTAAAATACATTCCCCATAGTAAACTGTATGGGATTTTTCATTTCAAAACGCTGGAGTATATTTTTCATTACGAAAACCTTAATTTTAGGTCTAATCCGCTAAAGGGTGCAAAATCTAACCGGTCTCTGTAAAAAAAAATTGACCCCGATTTAGTTAATTTTTCATACAAATTATCATTAATAAATGAATTTCCCAAAGCGGCGCGATGTTGTGAGTGTGAGGCACCTTTTTTTCTGGTTTTTTCCAATTGGTAAAAGCGAGGGAGACGAAAGACGTACGTCAAAATATGATGTGTTACCATTGCATAGAAAATAACACTAAATGCCTGCCTAGAATAAAAGTACCTACTTTACTTTACATGACAATTTTGTCTGTGTATTTTATAATGATTATTTGTTAGCCTAATTAATAAATGTCAAAAATAAAAATGTGTTACCATTACGTAGAAAATAATTATTAAAACCTGCCTAAAATAAAAGTACCTACTTAAGTTTCCGTATAGATTTCGTCTGTATATGACTAAGATAAAATTATTTAGTTTGACTTTCAAACAAATATTTTTTAGCAAATTTATCTAAATACAAAATGCTTTTGATCCTTTGACGCTGGATCTTTTCATTTATTTAAATTTTTTTGATCTATTTACACCTTTGATTCCAACTTTTACAAGATGTTTAAATCCGTATTGTGATGAATAAAATAAGAATTTATTATCGTTTTCCCAATGATTTTTTTTTAAATTGAAAATCTTTAATGTTGCATTTGAAAAAACAGTCACGGATTAAATCGTCGTCATTGGACCAAAAAATGTTTTTTTTTATTGATAAAAAGTTCCTACCTTCATTTGTATGGAATAAAAATTTTTTATAAAGTTGACAATTGCCACGGTTATTAATCATTTTTTTTGAAGCGTTCCGTAGGCGTTTTTTTTTTTCATTCTTTGAGTTTAAAGAACATTTGTTTAAATTTGGAGCATATGGACCTGCATAATTCCTGAAAAAGCTATTTTTATTTTAAGAATACCTAATAACTTCTCATTTTAAAAATGTAATAATCATCAACACCATTTTATAAATTCTTCCCATGTTAGAGGCATATGGATTTTTTAAATATATGAGATTGATAGCTTATGTAACTTTATAACTTTTTTTTTAATAAAATTAAAATGCGTTCTATGGTGGGGTCCCTAATTTCAAATAATGCATTTTGCTTTAATTCCGAAGATGGGCGGACGCAACTTTTTGATAATATGAACAGGGTATCATACATGTCAAGGTTATTGGGGGTTCTGGTTTTGGATTTTTGTATATTTTTAAATCCAAGATGCATTCGCCGATGCATAAAAAAAATATGAACATGGGTATCATTAGGGGGCCATGATTTCGAATTTTATTTTGGATATCCAACATAAAACCAGTAGGTAATAAGAGGGGAGAAGGTCTCCTGACAAGCTAAGCCTCCGGCAGGAAAACTCCCCCTATAATGTCGATTTCTCATCGGTCTGTGGCTCTGTGGGTCTCTGGAGCGTGCCCGTATCTTTTTTTCCAGGTTATTGGGGTTCTGGTTTTGGATTTTTTTGTTTATTTTTAAACCCAAGATGGGCCGATGTACTTTTTTAAAAAAAATATGAACATGGGTATCATTAGGGGTCCATGATTTCGAATTTACAGTTTTTTTTTAAATCTAACAGAAAACAAGTATAAGAGAAGGTCTCCTTGACAAGCTAGCTCCGGCATGGGAAAACTCCCCATTATAATGTTGATTTCTCATTCGGTCTGTGGCTCTGTGGATCTCTGGAGCGTGCCCGTATCATTTCCCAAGGTTATTGGGGGATCTGGTTTCGGATTTTTTGTTTGTTTTTTAAATCCAAGATGGCCGATTATTGCATTAAAAAAATATATAAAAACAGGGTATCATTAGGGGCACTGATTTCAAATTTTATTTTGATAATCCAACATGAAACCAGTAGGTATAAATGAGGGAGAAGGTCTCCTGACAAGCTAGCCTCCGGCAGGAAAAACTCCACCTATAATGTCGATTTATTCATTTCGGTCTGTGGCTCTACGCGGTCTCTGGAACGTGCCCGTATAATTTTTCAAAAGGTTATTGGAGGTTCTGGAGGCTTCGGATTTTTGTTTATTTTTAAATCCAAGATGGCCGATGCTTTTTCTTTTTTTTAAAACATGGTATCATTTTCGGGGCTATTAGGGGTCCTGATTTTCGATAAAAGTGGTAAGCATTTTTTTTAAAGTCCAACATGGCAGACGCAACTTTTTTTTATAAAATTGATTAAGTTTTATTTATTACCCAAGTACCACTGTAATAAGACAAGAGACCCCATATTATAAAGTATTAAATTAATGAACGTTCACGATGTTTGTTTTAAATTGATAATACGAAGTTAAATCGATCCCAAATGTCTCAGGTCTAAACTCAATTCTACATGTCCAGATATTATGTCAAATTTTTATCTTTCTGCTAAGGATTTCATAATTTTTAAAAACACGGCGCGCTATTCAAATCCAATTGACTACAAAAACAAAAATCGCGATTCACCAAAAACTAACTTTTGATGCTACAACGGTTTTTAGTTATTCGATGGGCCGAAATCATTTTTTTAAATGTTTTTAGTTATTACCCTACGAGGCCACCAAAACACTTCTATTCACTAAATTAATTTCTACAAAATAATAATTATAATCTGTTGAATTATACTTCAATTTTTTTTTCTAAAAATTCAGGTCCCCCCACTCTTCAAGTCTACTTGAAAGAGCCGTACGCTCGTCGACCTCTCTATTATTCACCTAAGGGCGTTTGTCCCTCTTCCTCTCGCACTTTTCCCCGTATGAGAGGAGGGAGAGAGTCCGAAGTTTGACAGCTGACATACTAGCCTCCGGCGGGAATTCGCCCCTATAATGTTTGATTTCTCATCGGTCTATGGGTTTGAGGATCTCTGAAGCGTGCCTATAGCTCGGGAGACTGTTACCTTCGACCGGTAGAAAATTTAGCATCATTAGAAGCGTTTTTATGCGTTTTTTTCGGTAAAATGGCCATTCTTCATACAAACGATTTTGCTTTTTTTTTCAAAAAGCGCGACTCGATTCTGACTTTTTCGTGATGGGTTTTTGCAGCCGCTCCGTATCATTCTTTCGAGCACAATTTCATCAGCCGAAATGCTTTTTTTAACGGACATATTTGCGTTTGTATTTTCGGGCATTTTTTTCTCCATAGTAGGTCTCCCGATTCGACACGAGAGTCGTCCTGGTCGAAAAAAACCACTACAGAGTCGTATTTTATTGCTATAAATCGAGACTAGACTACATTTGGCGTTCGTGGGTACCGTAAAAATAGCTCTAGCTGGAAAATTTACAAAGTTATTAAGTTTTTCTTTTGCGATTTTATTTGTATAGGATTTTCCATAGTAACTTTTTTTGCTCTCTCCTGACCTTAAAAATGCCTCAAAGTTACATGTTGTTCAATTTCTACGTACAACTCATAAATATATTATAGATTCGCGTATTTTTTTTAATATATAAAAGCCTTTTCGATTAGATATCAGCTAAAATACATTCCCCATAGTAAACTGTATGGGATTTTCTTTTTTAAACGCTGGACATATTTTTCATTACGAAAACCTAAATTTCGGGTCTAATCGCTAGAAGGTGCGGAAATCTAACCGTTTCTGTAAAAAAAATTGACCCCGATGTTCATTTTTCATATAACTTATCAATTAATAAATGAATTTCCCAAAGCGGATGTGTGAGTGAGAGGCACCTTTTTCTGCTTGGGTAAAAGCGAGACGAAAGATGAACGTCTGTGTGTATTTATAATGATTATTTGTTCGCCTAATTAATAAATGTCAAAATAAAATGTGTTACCATTACGTAGAAAATAATATTAAAACCTGCTAAAAATAAAAGTACCTACTTATGTTTCCGTATAGATTTCCTCTGTCTATGACTAATAAAATTATTATTTTGCCTTTCAAACAAATATTTTTTAGCAAATTTATCTAAATACAAAATGCTTTTGACTTTGACAGCTGGGACTTTTCATTTATTTAAATTTTTTGATCTCTATTTACACCTTGATTCCAACTTTTACAAGATAAATCCGTATTGTGATGAAAAAATAAGAAATTATTATCGTTTTTCCAAAATGATTTTTTTTAAATTGAAAATCTTTATTGTTGCTTTTGAAAAAGACAGTCACGGATTAAATCGTCGACATTTGGACCAAAAATGTTTTTTTTATTGCTATAAAGTTCCTACCTTCATTTGTATGGAATAAAATTTTATAAAGTTGACAATGCACGGTTATTAATATATTTTTTTGAAGCGTTCCGTAGGCGTTTTTTTTTTCATTCTTTGAGTTTAAAAGAATCTTTGTTTAAAATTTGGAGCATATGGACTCTGTATAATTCCTGAAAAAGCTATTTTTATTTTAAGAATACCTAATAACTTCTCATTTTAAAAATGTAATAATCATCAACACCATTCCATAAATTCTTCCCATGTAGAGCAAATGGTTTTTTTAAAATATGAGATTGATAGCTTATGTTACTTTATAACTTTTTTTAAATAAAACTAAAATGCGTTATGGTGGGGTCCTAATTTCAAATAATGCACTTGCTTTAATTCCAAGATGGCGGACGCAACTTTTTTGAGAATATGAACAGGGGTATCATTTCCAAGGTTATTGGGGGTTCTGGTTTTGGATTTTTTGTATATTTTTAAATCCAAGATGGCCCGAGCATTAAAAAAATATGAACATGGGTATCATTAGGGGGCCATGATTTCGAATTTTATTTTGATATCCAACATTAAACCAGTAGGTATAAGAGGGAGAAGGTCTCCTGACAAGCTAGCCTCCGGCAGGAAAACTCCCCTATAATGTCGATTTCTCATCGGTCTGTGGCTCTGTGGGTCTCTGGAGCGTGCCCGTATCATTTTCAAGGTTATTGGGGGTTCTGGTTTTGGATTTTTTGTTTATTTTTAAACCCAAGATGGCCGATGTATTAAAAAAAATATGAACATGAGTATCATTTAGGGCCCTGATTTCCAATTTTGTTTTGATATCCAACATAAAACCAGTAGTAAACAAGAGGGAGAAGGTCTCCTGACAAGCTAGCCTCCGGCAGGAAAACTCCCCTATAATGTCGATTTCTCATCGGTCTGTGGCTCTACGGGATCTCTGGAGCGTGCCCGTATCATTTTCAAGGTTATTGGAGGTTCTGGGGGTTTCGGATTTTTTGTTTATTTTTAAATCCAAGATGGCCGATGCACTTTTTTTAAAAACATGGTTATCATTTTCGGAATATTATTAGGGGTCCTGATTTCGGCAGGAAAACACAGCATTTTTTTAAAGTCCAACATGGCTGACGCAAGGTTATTTTTTTGCGCATGTGACCATTTTTTTATCAAATTAAATTACGTTTTTTATAAACAAGTACCACCGTAACAAGACAAGAGACTCATGTTTATAAATAAATTAATAACGTCACGAATTGTTTAAACTTGAAATACGAGTAAAATCGCTTCCTAAATGTCTTAAGTCTAAACTTAATTCTACATGTCCAGATATTATGTCAAATATTTATCTTTCTGCTAAGGATTTCATAAGGATTTTTTAAAACACGGCGCGCTATTCAAATCCCATTGACTACAAAAACTAAAAACGCGATTCACCAAAAACTAACTTTTTGATGCTACAACGTTTAGTTATTAGATGGCCGAAATCATTTTTTTTAAAAATGTTTTTAGTTATTTCCCTACGAGGGCCACCAAAAGACTTAAATTAACTAAATTAATTGCTCCAAAATATGATTGTATTTTTATTGAATAAAAACATTTAATAATTACAAACTATTGAATAATTATACTCAAGTTTTATTTCTAAAAATTCAGCCCCCCCACTCTTCAAGTCTACTTGAAGAGAGCCGTACGCTCGTTGTACATTATACAGTACAGAAAAAAAATCTGACATGTGGAGTTTCTGAAATAACCGATTCTATTGACATTAGTATTTTTAATCGATTCGATAAATTACGGAACAATCGTGCAAACTTCGCATTCCGATTCCGGTTTACGACCATTTCCGACTTTGTGGGGCTAGGCAGGACGCGTCCTGTAATTCTTATTTTCCTTTCAAATCCTTATCAGAAATGGCTGCTTCAGTTCCGAAACTCAAGTTCAACAATGGTTATGAAGTTTCCGATTCTGGGGTTAGGAACATGGAAGGTAAAAAACTTCATTTTAATAAATATGTTTGTAGACTGTTTAAATACGTACACGTATTTCATATTTTTATTCTGTTTGAATTCTTATTTGTTCGTCTAAATGTGTGTGCGTAACCTACGCTCTCTTTGGGCTTCGCACTAACGCAAAACGCATTAGAACTTGGTGCGACATAATCCATTGTAGTATGGAGCATGGCATAAGCTGAAGTTGGGAGTGGGTCCCCGATAGGTGTCAAGAACACTATACTTCATCACTCTTTTAACTCACTTGGGCAACTCCAACAGCAAAAACAGAATAGATAAAGAAATATCAGTGATATTTTTCTGTGGTATATTTATATCAGGGATATTCTCGGTTGAACATTTCTAAACTCTACCCCTTCCACCAACGTTGGCCCTTCCTAGGCCAAGTGAGTTAGTAGCATCATAATTTAGGCCATCATGCTGGCATACTGTAATAGACCTTTTACAAAAGGTACAATAACAGCATATTATGGTGATCAAGCTATTCATCATCATCATTCCATATCCGCTCCTTAACTATGATTAGCATAGTATTTCACAAACTGCCTCCAAGGCAAGCTATTAGCCGTCAGCTCCCATTTATCATCAATTTATGATCAAAGTATTAAATTGTCTCCCATAAAAAAATCCAAAACCTGTATTTTCGATCCAGGTTATTTATCCCATATTTAAATTTACAAAATAGCAGATGACAACCCTAATTCCACTGCCTAAACCAATTTATATTATTATTGTTCCCAATAATTTTAAAACAGCTTTCATGTAGGTATAATAAAATCAGAACCAAATTCTGAAATTTGGCTGCCCAGCAAAATAACTATCCTTAAATAAAAAATAATTAAAACAGCGCCACATGCTGTTTTTTTTTTAACTTGAAGGCTTTATAGCAATTTTAATTACTTATTTATTGAGTTGGCATTTATTTTATAGAACTCCGTAATTATAATATTGAAATCAAATTAGGTTTTTCAATATGTATATATTTTTTAAATTTTATTTAGTCTCCTCCTGGTGAGGTAAAGACTGCCGTAGAAGCTGCCATTGACGTGGGCTATAGGCACATCGACTGTGCCCATGTTTATGGAAATGAAAAAGAAATTGGTGCTGCTCTTAAGACAAAAATCAGCGGAGGAGTTGTCAAAAGGTATATTATTTATTTTAATCCTTCCAAATACGTATTTGAGGTTTATTAGAATTATTTGATATGTGTATCGTAAGTGAAGAAATTCAATTATTATAAATGTATGATGTAAAAAGTTGAGCCGGGTTGTGATCTAGTGGTAGATTCGAGGACACCGGATTAGACCGGATCTAGGTTTGAATCCCACTCCAGCACAACTTGTTTCCTGCTTTCTGGCACAGTTATTTCAAACTATTTGAAAGCAGCCCCAAAAGGGAAATATTTGGCTATATCATAAGAACTCAAATGTTTCTTTAGAAAATAAAAAAATTATTTAGGCTTCTTATGGTTTTATTTTTAATTAAAATTGTTTTTTTTTTAAATTTACACCACTATAAGCACCCAATGTACACTTACATATTATTAATATCAGTACTCTGCCAAAAGTTTGTATTTAAAAAAATTCTATTTAAAAGAATATTTTTTGTGCTATTTTTATGATTTTTAAAAGTTTCAGGATTACTTTATGGAACTTATTAATTACCCAATTTATAAACAGATTGTACCTAGGGTTTTTTATTTTTTGTTTTATTTTTATGCATTCCCAGAAAATATTGTGCTACGAGCCTATTTATTGAAGTAACTTAAATAAATTATTTGATTGCTTATTTAGATAATAACTATTGTTAATTCAACTTCAACAAGTATCAACCCTTTTCATTCAATATGAGTTGATTTTATTTTTTTTTAAATTATCAGCTTATTTTCTCTTTTAATTCTGTCAAAAAATTTAAACAGTCGTCTTATTTTGTAAAGTACATTTTTTTACAAAGACATAATGAATGGAAAATGCGATTTTGTAATATCTAATTTGCAAAATGTGTTTTGTTTTTACACAATACTTCATACAATTTTAATTTGATTCAATATATCAGTAGATCTAGATACTTTTATATTGCATTTAAATTATTTAAAGTGTTATATATTTATAGATAAGTAGGTGTTATCTGATATTATTTCTGATAAAAACGTTTTGCAAACCATGTTTATGATAACAAAAATGGTAATAATTATTTCATAATAATTACATCATTGATAAAAAATAACTCTTTACCCTTGTAGCAACTAACTCGTTATGTGAGTTTGAAATAGTTCTATCTGACATTTTTTTATGAAATGCATATTTTAATGGAATATAATAAACCAAGTCTTGGCGAAGTTGGATTCGATTCGGACTTCATAACATTTTAATCCAAAATTATTTGGTACAAAATGTTATTCTTGTATTTTGAAACTGATCTGCTGAATATGAAAACCGTAGCATAATTTTTATCTAGCAAAATTAACCTGGTTTTTTGTGTAAATATGATGTAAATATTTACAGAATCTAAGCTGTTCATTCAACCAATAATATTGATGAAGAAGCAAGAATAATATTCTTGTTTTCCTTGCCTACATCACCTATTAACATTAATGAAAAATATATAACAATTTGTTATATATCAAGTTTGAAACTGCACAACCAGGGGTGGGCTGCCAATTTTTTAACAAGGGGCTCGCGGGGGGAGGTTGTTGGGAGGGGGGTTTCGTGGGATGGATGGAGGGGGGAGGGGGAGGGGGGGGAGGTGTATCAGTTTGTTCTAACTATCCAAAAATGTTGCGTTGAACATCTAAGATCATATGGAAGCAATATCGTGTATTTTCAAACGTCGGCGTTTTAAAGCATTGTTAGGCGATGGCAGGCAATTGTTACACTATACATATAGACAAAAAATGGGCAGGCCTTTTTTATTGCGCATCCCTAATAAATATATTTCTCGAGAAATTTCAAAAGGCAAAAAAGTTTGAGGTTTCATAATACATTTGAACCATCCACTGAAATTGCATTTATGTACTGATTTGATCTGAGAATATTAATTTCTCTTAATTTAACAAGGGGCTCGCCGGCCCAAGTCAAATTTAACAAGGGGCTCGCGCGAGCCCCTCCGAGCCCCCTGCAGCCCACAACTGATCACAATATAATGACTAATTTCTTTACAATTTTCACTAAATTTTTGCAAAAAACAATTATGGTTTTTGTCTTATACAAAGCTAAGTGTGTTATCGTGTTATTATTATTTTTTGTTAAGTGTGTTAATCAATCAATTAAAAATTAAAATCTGTTTTTATTTTTATCCAGGGAAGACTTATTTATAACCTCAAAATTATGGAACACATTCCACCGCCCTGACTTGGTGCTGCCAACTTGCAAAAAAACCTTGGAAGATCTTGGACTGGAGTACTTGGACTTGTACCTCGTCCATTGGCCGTTTGGGTTCAAGGTTACTACAAAATCTTTTGGAAATAAAATCTAGCCACACAATGTTTATATTTCAATTATATTTGACTGTCTGGTGTATAACATTTCAGGAAGAACAGGGTGACTTGTTCCCCAGAGTAGGAGGCAAGGTACAGTTCTCCGATGTTGATTTTGTAGACACATGGAGGGCCATGGAAATCCTGGTGACCGCTGGTCTAGTTCGCAGCATTGGCATCTCCAACTTCAATGTAGCCCAAATAAAGAGAATATTTGAAATTGCAACCATCAAGCCTGTCACCAATCAGGTAATACACTTTTTTCACATCTGAATAAAAAAAATTGTTTTCTTATTGTAGAATTAACACCTCCGTGGTGGTGCTAAAACATCCATCTACATTGCATTTAATTTACCTAACTATTTTATTTTGTGTAAAATTATCCAATATAAACAATTGAATAATATTAACTTTTGGCTTGTGCATGCTGCTTGAAAGAGTGTGAACACATTCACATTGACTTTCACGGTATAACCACAAACAGGCTATACCTTGGTGGGATTTTTGTTTATTTTTTCTAATGTATATGTGATTTTATGTATTTCTTTTGAAAAAAAAAAAAACCTAATACGTTTTCTGCACACCATATTGTTAAAAAATGGAGATCTCCACCAGTATGACACCCTGTTATACACCACTGCTAAAGGAACCTTATAGCACAGATCTTAAAGGGTTTAATCAAAACTAACAAAAAGGGGTATGAATTGTGGATTTTGGAAGGAGGAACATTTATTCATTTTCTTGTTCTTTATCCTCAATTTTGTATCAGGCTGTAAAATTTTATTTTCTATCATTTTTCAATTCCATACATAGAGATAAGAAAGGAAGTAATGTGGATTTCTATTTCCTAACTTTATGCTTCACTCTTATCATACTACTAATCATACTATAAAGTACCTTTTACATCATGAAATCACATTAATCAATAAGATAATAATTATTATGGCATAATTCTTCAAACAACCACACCTTTACATTTACTAGTAATTGATTCACTATCAAAGTTTATTATGCTATATAATCCAACCAGTAGTTTACTTATTAAATTTTGTGTTAATTGGATTAGGAATTGCGATTCCTTTTACCATTATACAATGTAGAATACATGCAACCAGAATCTGCTATTTTTTATTTGCTAACCATAATTTGAGAAACTTATTGTTGGAATTCCACATTATCATATCCTTGTAGTGATCTGTAGTGATCTTTACGCGGTGAATAAGAATTTGGCGCTCAGAGCTCTAGAGTCGATCAAATATTTCTGACTGAAACTCCTCCATTTTCATTTGTACATAATATATCGACTCCTACTTCAATTTGATTTTGACTTATATGGTCATAAAAAAAATCTTTAGGAGAGGATTCAGAGACAGCCCCTTTTTATTCTGACTCTTAAAATTTGTTCCTACTTTGATTTCACAACTCTGGCTTCACAGCCCTAAAAAATGTGTATTATTTAAAATTATAAATCTTATTTTGGATAATTCGATTTTCTCAATAGGTTGAATGCCACCCTTACCTCAATCAAATCAAGCTGTCCAAATATTGCAAAGAGAATGGAATCATCATTACTGCCTACAGTCCACTAGGCTCGCCTGACAGGCCATGGGCTAAACCTGAAGATCCCCAACTCCTTGATGATCCTAAAATTAAATCTGTTGCAGAAAAATACAAGAAAACACCTGCCCAGATTGTCATCAGGTATGTGCTCTCGGAGTTACAGGTGCTGCCATCTCATTTTGAATTGAAACAATAGAAAAAGAAAAATTAATCCCATTTTAAAATCAATGATTTTCATTTGATAGTTAATTTTTCATGTTGATAATAAAAGCCCAAGCATGAATGTATTGTTATGCAAAACGATTATTATCTCCTGTACTCTGGAAACATTTACCCAGTGTAATAATATATACCGCGTCCTACAATTTTGATAAAACTGTTCTTGCGTTTGTTATTTTAACCTCTGTAAAACAAATCCATGTATATTATATACTATACGTATATAAATGACTGCTGATAAACTGCTTTATGAATATGTTATCAGCTATCAGTAAATAAATGTACTATCACCATGTTTGTTGCCAAGATATAAATTTGCAGCCATCAGAAATACATATAATATACCTATGCAGTGGTGATTATTACAGAAATTTGTTGTCAATAGGTACCAGACAAAAATAATTGGTACTCATCTCAAAAACTATTTGTTTCCTCATCAATAAGTAGAAAATTCAATTCTGTGAATCTATCTAATTCTACGCTTTACTAATGACATTAATATTTTTCTAACAATTATTCAAAAACCACTGAATTGATCCACAAAAATTGATATAGAAATGAAGTAACCATATCACTTTCGATGTTGTAGATACCAAATTGACCGCGAGCATGTTGTCATCCCCAAGTCTGTAACAAAGTCCCGTATTGCCCAGAACATGGATGTCTTCGGATTCAAGTTGACTAGCGAGGACTTGAAACTCATCGACACATTTGATTGCAATGGGCGAATCTGCCCCATGACAGAGTAAGTATAAAATAAATTTGCATAAAAGTAATTTAACTCAACGAAAGTGGATATTCTGTGTCTAAATATTATACTAAGCAAAGCAACCGCTCTCAATGGATGCATGTTAAAACTTTTTTCATGTGGCTGCTTTGCCCGGATACTTGCCTTTGATTGCTTTTACTGGAACATGTACAATGGAATTATTACAAGAATAAATTTTTGTTTCAGTGGGTTAGGTCACAAGTATCATCCATTTGAGAATGATGAATTCTAAAGAAGCTTCAAACAAGATTCAAAACCTCAAAACAGGAAGTGCGCAACAAAGATGTTTAAAATGTTAATTTTAGCAATTACCTGAATACATAATAATATATAATATTTTTTATAAAGTGTTCTAGTATAATAATTCTACAATAACTGTTTTTTTTAAATTCAGAATAATGTGATTACAAATGAATTGATCAATAAAATAAATATCTTTGAATGGAATATGATTTATTATTACAAAACATATACCTACCTATATTCCCAAATTCCTCAATATTTTATTGATGTTTGGAATTTGTATGATACATAAAAACATTAAAGTGAGGGATAATTGATGAATTTATTGGCTCTCATGTATTCCCCTTGAGAATTAAGAGGCGTCTCTACTGGCTTACATGTCCAGCCTTAATCTAACAGAACTTAGCACTCCTCTCGGAGTATAAATTTAAAATTCAATGAATTCATTCAAAGTTGGACGGTGACCTAGTGGTAGTGTAGCGGTATTTTAGTCGAAAGATCCCCAGTTTGAATCCCTGCTCCGCCATGACTTGACTCCTATTTTCAAGCACAAGCAGATTCATTGAAAACTACTACTACTACTTTCCCTTATCCGCACCCAATGGTGCATAGGGCACTGCATCGGTACACCAAGTGCAGTGTATCTTGATCATTTTATTACATGAAGATAAGTTGATCAGTCATATGCTTCAGTACTGGTCCAAGGTATCACACATGAAATATTCATATGAAAATCCTATGTAAATAAATATTTCACGTTGACCCCCTATGAGAATCAAACCCGCGACCTCATGAACGGTAGCCAAATGCACTACCAATATGCTACGAGATGGTCATTAAAAACAGAATTTACAAATTGAAAAATGTGCAAATATTAGATTACAGAGTTTTTATTTATTTTAAAAGATCTGGCAACGCTCCGACCCTTCAGATTTATTTTACCAGTATATAAAGAAATACGTTTTTAATGTTTCTGCATAATTAGTTAGTTTCATACTTTTTGTGCCACCGAATTACACTATACCTGTTGATATCTAAATTAAACACAAATTTGTATAAAGTTTATTCATTTATGCTATCAAATAAATACTGCAATACAAAATCAGATACATAATACGCTCCTGTATCCCAAATACATATTATGTATAAATGTCTTAATTATTCTATTTAAATACAAATAAATATGCATTTATATTTCTCCAAAACATGATTTTTATGGTTATTGGAGAAAAAGAGCTGTCTTATTTATTGTATGAAAGACAAAATTAAGTTCAAGTATAATTTTTGTTAGAACACTGATAATTTTCAACGAGAAAGTTATTATAAAGATAACTGCAGGTTCGAGATACCTTTTAGTACAAAAATTAATAATACAGATGCCTTAAACATAAAAGCTACTAAATTATTTTAAAAAATCAGAAATTTTCCATTGTTAATTTACAATACAACTAAAAATATTTTACTGCAAAAATACTTTTTTATCAGAAAAAGGGGTTTTAATTTTAAGATGGATCATATAAATCCATTATGCATAATATTAGCAGTTGATGTTATATGTGCAAAAAGTTTAAAAAAGCGTTTTATTTTATTTATATTTACTGTATTAACATTTTTTTATCTCTCCAAACACGAAAGTGCGTTCAAGTATGTTTCCAAAAGCAGTAAGTATTTTTCCTCTACATGTACGGGTATATTTTAAAATACAAAAATGAGTTTTTCTTTTATTCTAACCTATAGTTTAATATTATATGTAATTAAATTGCAAATCTGTAATAAATATAACATTATAAAGCGTTCAATTAATATGAAACATTGATATTGGATTGAGTCCGTTGTACACTTAAGCCAGCAAGAAATTTCTTTTAAAAAGTTTTCCGATGAACAGCTCGCTGACCTTCTTCATCGTACTCTTTCTTGGAAACCCACATTTTCCTAAAGGCATCTAGTGAAGCCAGAATAGAGCCACCTATCCATGTTGAATAAAGACGCTCTTGAGGCGCAGATATCTAAATTAAAAAATAATTTGTTAAAAACAATGTAAATACATATAAATAACTATTCACTGTCACTTGTATTGAAATTGAAACCATAAAATTAATTTTACTAATAAATCAAGTATAACTATGAATAATATGATAAAGTGAATACTTACTCTTATTTTCATGTCTTTTGGAGCGAGTCGTTTAATTTCAGTTAGCAGGCGATCACCAAACCCACGGAATAGAGTGGATCCTCCCGACAAGACTATATTCTGGTGGAGAACCTTCCTGAGATCCATATCAGATTTTTGAATAGCAAACATAAGTACATCATGAATACCTACAGAAAAGAATATGTTAGTTAAAATATATGACGGTAAAAAGATTTTTTTTTAAAGTGATTTTCGTTACTGCTTTATTATTTACCTTCACACTCTTCCCCGAGCAAATCTGGTCGGAAAAGAACTTCAGGAGCGCGAAATCTTGCTGGACCAATCTAATAAACAAGAATATCATTATATTAACAAAAGGATGTTTAAAACCTAATTTCACTGGTTGAACATATCGCACGGTGAATTCTAAACTGCACTAACCCAAAAAAGGCAACTTTTGGGTAATTGCAAAAATGTGATTTTATTTCAGTACTGTTTCATTGAAATTGGACATTTTAAAATTTAATATCTCGACATAGAATCATGGTTCTTGGACAGAAATGTGGCGGTCGGTGTGAACTATAATGTGGTATTCTCAGTTCATTTTCGACCAATTGAGACTTAATGCTATAAAGTATTCTTGGTTACCTAGTTTAAGTTTGTACTCTACCACTGATGAACAGCTTGAAAGCTTAATGGCCCATCAAGTATAGCTATTTGCTAAGTGATGTATTGCCAGGATTCTATGCAAACTGAACTGTTAGTTCCTTTCATGCATCCAAATTTACCCCACCTACTTTTACATACTAATTTCAGTAAGTAGTATTATTTCACATCTAATTTGAAAACTAACGTCCCTATTGCGGGTCTAACCTTATAATCTCATGTAAACTGTAAAGATTTTCAATTATAAAGTGTTAAATTAATAATAAGTGTTAAATTTATTTAACAATAAAATATGTTTACCTCAAGAACATTTCCATCGGGTAGTGTATACTGCAGGCGTTCAGCATCCAATGCTTCTTCTTTCATTGGACTAGCGGCTAAATAGCAAACTTTTTCCTTTATTGCTCTGACAACTTCTAGTTCTGCTGATGTTCTTAGTTGCACTCCTTCTTTTCGTAACAATAACCTAGAAAATCGAAAATATTACTAAAATACAAACATGAAAAAACCTATATTTGATCTAATTGTAGAAAACATGCACAAAATAATACATAATTATATTAATTTCAACAGGTTGTGACCCCCAAAATGTACGTAAATAAAGGTCATTAAAATTATTCAACCTTATATTATCACATAACATTTTCTATTATCTAAAACATGAAACCAGAGAATGCTTTGCAAAAGAACATTAGTATATTGAGATAAGCTTTGTAAAAAACAAATACCTGAGATATCTCGTAACATCTCTTCCAGCTATATCAACCCTCATTATGGAATGTGGCATGGCAAACCCTTCATAGATAGGCACTGCGTGAGTCACACCATCTCCGGAATCCAGAACGACTCCTGTTGTGCGACCAGTAGCATACCTGTTTTACATAAACATTACATCTTAGAAGCTTCAAAAACCCACATTTTGTGTAATATTCATTATTTATTTATTTAGTGGTCTTTTAATACGATGTAGGTACTATCAAATTACAGTTTTGGATGTTATCACTTCACTGGCATTGGCCCGGCTCTATGGCACATGCGAATCGAATTTTTACATACATAGATTACGTATTATCTTTTATGTCAAAATATAACTCGGTTAGTTTTAATTTTTTTTTCTAATATATCTGGGTAAGATTTTCTACTAAAATAAAAATAATACATACCCGTTATATCTAGGTTATTAATACAAATTTATCTACCCAAAAGATATCTTTTTAATACCTTAAATACAAACTGTTGTAATATAAAATTTAAATATTTGAGTATATCATAAGAATGTTTCTTTTTAATAAAAAATAATTTAAAAGTCACACATGCTTAAATAAATTCCATAAAACACATTATTTTCAAAACTATACTTTTTTAACCACCAAGTTACCAAGTTACCAAGTTACCACCCCTTCAGGGCTTTATTCAAATTAGAAATAAAAATTACGGAATTTGTGTCTAACCAATTTTTTCAAAACGAAAAAATAAAACAAAATTAGAATCCAGTACTTCGCGTACAATATGTAAAATTAATTTATCGTAGTTTGCATTTTCGTTAAGATTTTTTGTTCGTTATTGGGTCTGGAATTAATTAAGTTATGATTGTGGCAGTTTGCGTCAGAACTGCTGGACGTAGAACTGACTTGGGAGGATGTGCGGGAACTGACGGTCGATCACTTGGCTTGGAGGCAGTTTGTGAAATCCATATGCTCCACTTAGGGAGAGGATATGGTTCGATGATGATAATCAATGTACTCTTGGGGTGATTTTTCATGAAAACGGCACTTATAAATTACACTAACGCGTGTAATTCATATTAATATTACTTTAAAACCGTGTATTTTGTTATGGCCATAAACTTACTCAAAACGTTTTCTCGGCTGTTTGAAATGTTTTTAAAAAAATATTTCTTGATTACTTACAAACTTAGCACAGCTTGCATCGAAACAAAAAGTGCAGGCACATTAAAAGTCTCAAAAAATATTTCCGCAGACTTTTCTCTATTCCTTCTCGGATTCAAAGGAGCTTCTGTCAAGAGCACAGGATGTTCTTCAGAAAACATGGATAACTGATCCTGCAAAACAAATATTTATCACAACCTGTAAATAGTTAACTATCAATAGTTGGTGATCTTCAATTTCATATTTTCAGTAAGGTATATTAAGTGTAAATATTTTATTATTTAATCAAACATTCCGGTGCTAATTTAGACTATTTAACCCCTTCCTTAAGTCTGTAACACCATTTGACACAGTCGTTGTCTACTTTAGTACCCACGCAAATCACCTTTAATAAGTAACCTGCTAAAGTCATGAACTATTAAAAAGTGATGCGAGGATTAAATTATTTCTAGTCGCCGGGGCTGAATATTTTCAACTCTGACTCATGACTTCTAAACCAATTTGATTTTGACTCAGGCGCATTTGGTTAATTTATTTGAAAAGTTCTTTAAATATATTTTCACCAACTTTGACTCCACAGCTCTCCAAACAATTATGATTTTTTGTTACTATGCGAAAAATTAAAACAACAACTTACTTTACTATAAATATAGTTCCATATCCTTTCCATATCGTTCCAGTCAGTTACAATACCATGCTCCATTGGGTACCTTAAAGCCAAGAGCCCCCTGTGTTCCTCAGCTCTCGGTCCCACAAACACATCACCTTCCAGGGCTCCAGCCATTACCCGGACATGCTTGGGTCGCCCAATACTTCATGAAACCAAACAAGTATATCCTATTCATTTCAAGAAATAATAGAAGCAACATTTTACTGAAATTCTTCCAAAATATGTTATGCTAAATACCTACATACTACAGCACCACTGAATAGAATAACTATAAAAGTAAAGCGCCATTTTTTTTAATTCATTTTGGGTATTTTACTCTACTTTAAATTTTTTCCTTCTGTCACTCTTTTTTCTCTCTCACACACATTCTTACACTCAATATATATTCAACATTACAAACTCTCTAAACATTATTACTATATTAGCGGAAACATTTAACTGGCTTTACTTTTTATTGTATAGTGATCAATTCTACATTATGTAATATTAGCTGTATGTTCTCCGTCAAAGAAATAAATTTTGCGCTGCATAGTATTATAGAAAAACCTTACAAAAATAAAAGGAATTTTTTTTTCTGTTCAGAATATTGAATAAAAAAACTTACTAATTTGGGAATCTGCATTTTTGGTATTTGATCTCCAGCGAAGCCGGCTTTTATAACTCCAGAACCCTGTATAACAAGTGAATATTTTTCAAAGAAAATTCAAGGGAAAAATATAGTGTTGGTAAGTAATTGAGCTGTTTCAAAATGAAGAATTTTTTAAATATAATTGTAAGAACAACAAAATCAACATCTTTTTTGTTTCCAATATTGCTAAGCACATAAGACTGGGTGTAACATAATCATATTATGTATCTGCCTCATGGAAGCACGTTGGGCTGCCACTCATGAGGTCGTGGGTTCGATTCCTGATGGGGCCGACATGAAATGATATTTATTTGGATGTGATTTCTCATATAAAATATTTCTTATATGATCTTGGACTGGCACTGAAGCATAAGACTGATCATCTTGCCTTCGTGTAACAAATTATCAATACTCACTGCACTTGGTGTACCAATGCATTCATACAAGTTTTTTTTATTACTATTAGTAGGTAGTCAACATGAATTTCATTATATTTTTATGGATATATCTAATATTAAGGTCAGACTGTAAACTGACGCATTATCAACCTATTAGCTTTAAAAAAACTTTATTGACTTGGAATGAAGTACACAGCTAGCAAGTGTCAATATTTATTACTAGTATTTATACATATATAATCTGTGGGTGTCAATTGGATCCGAAAGCGCTCCCATCCACTGCACCAGCAAAAATTACTTTTTAATTAAACTACCTACTTTTTACTTATTTCATCACGCATAGCAAGTTAACAGTGTCTTTTTTCATTAAATGAAAAATGCAAAAATCGGCTAAACTAACCTCCAGATGGTTTTAATATCGAAATTACAGAACAGGTAATTACAGATGAGGTTGTTATATAAACTAAATTATCACTAAATCCAATTAGTTTATAGAATTTGATTGCAATTATTATACTCCCTAAGAACATTATTGTCAGCATTGTTCAAATAATTGAGGAGTGTCGTTTTGTTGAACAGTACATTTTGGAAAAATATAAATATTTTGTATATTACATTGTCGATCACCACCGGTTGATTGATAATAACATCGTAGTGCTCCATATCTTCGGTTTTTAAATTACAAAACTCATGAGAAACTAATAATGAGCAAAGTATTAATATTTTTGCCAACAACGATTGTTTCTTATTAAATCCGTCCAAACCCGTCTATGACATTTCGTTCTCGTTCGTCACTTTGGTTGAAATTGGTTGAAATGTTGAAAATGTATGAATCTATGACTAATATTGACGTTTAAATGTTACCATATCGGTATTAATTCTGTGGAAGGCAAAAATAATCGTAAAAGGGGATAAATATACAGCGCTGTCAATATAAAAAACGCTGTCAATCCATATTATTTCTTATGTTTTTATTTATCCGGTAACTGCAGGATAAATAAAATAAAAAAATCGTAACTTAAACGGAGCTCCTTTGTCGTCATGATTAATTTTTCTTTTGATGAATAATTAATGTAAGCGAAAACTACCTAAGTTTATTTTCCCTCCATATTATTATGATTGTACAACGTCCTTGGTATTGACCGAACCCAGTTTGAGTTTATCTTGGTTACTTATTTCATGTTTTGTGCCTTTAAGATCTATGTTAAATAATATCATGTATATTTTCATTGCAAACGTAGCTCGTGACGAAGAAAGTGAGATATTCAAAGATTGTAAAAAAGTTTATAATATAACTATAATATAGTTTAAGTTTGTTAATTTTTTATTCATCCTATTTTTACAAAAGCGTAAAAAAAATTTCAGAAACTCGACTATAATCTGAACGCTAAGCATGACTTTTTGGGTATCATTTATGAACAATTATTATTGTCTATGACGATCGGTTGTGGGTTGTGTCAAGTGTAAATTTGTCTGCGGTCGAGTGTCATGTAAAATTCTCTATGGTGTGTCTTTTCGGCTTTCAACATGGTACGTGAGTGATGGAAATGAAGAAATCTGTCATTTATACGATAATCCTTGTTTATTTGAAATATTTTGCTTGTAATTTATGGTTTAGACACTTCCACCAAACATTGCGTCTTTATATTAAGTTCGGTTTTTCTTTATTACCTACTCGATTAAAAGTTTTGTGTAACATGTTTGTCAATTTATTTTAGGGTAAAGTCAAGTGTTCGGAACTGAGGACAAAGGACAAAAAGGATCTAACTAAACAACTCGATGAGTTGAAAACTGAACTCACAAACCTTCGGGTTTCCAAGGTTACCGGAGGGGCAGCTTCCAAGCTGTCAAAGATGTAAGTGTTGCATTTTTTGAAAATACATTTGAAGTAGGTGTCACACTTATATGCTTGAATATTTCGGCTGTGCTCTAGGCACGATCAAGTTTTCTATGTTTCATATTACATTTAATTCACTCTACTTTTTCACTAATGCAATTCTTTCCTAAGAAGTAGGTATGTATATTTACTTCCAAACTAGAATCAAGTAAATATAAATACTTCCACTGTTGTCCGTACTTTATATACCGGTTTTACAGGAATTCAACCATAGAACAGTAATGAATACATTCATTTTATGGTGCAAATCGGTCAATTCTACGCCCATATATTTTTATTATTTTGGCACTAGTGATCACCAATTCCTGTACTGCCCGACTCATCGCTAGTTTCCTGTCCTGCTTGTGTTGATCCCCTGGCGTAGAAGCATGCGCAGGCAACTTGTGTCATTCTAATGAATATGGCCGCCGCAGCCTGACGGCTTAAACGCTGAACTCATGGCACGTAGGTTTCAGGTTCAATTCCGTTTCGATCACTAAAAAAATATATTTCTCTTTAGAAATTCTCTTTACAAACAACCAGGCTTTCCTGGGTGTTTGTAATGTAATTCCCCCTTGTATAATGTATACATGTATGTCACATAATATGTACTAAAATTGCTCTAGGTCCTCGGATTGAAATTTTTTGTAAATATTTTTATTGCCCTACAAACAAGCAAGGATTGTGTTATCGATAGTCAAATTACCCTGATTTTGTCATAACATTTTGCCTAAATGAGAGCACATTAATAATTTCTTATTCACGATTAATCAAGAGGTATGTGACATACAAGGACGGGTATTGCTTAAAAGCACCATCTTCCAACCGACCATTAATTATTGTACCGAGTTTAATTTAATTATTATAATTGTTCAAGTCTTCAACAGCAGGTAGTGCTTTATATTCCGACGCAATTTTTATACATCTCTCGTGGAATAATCTTTTTATCTGTTATTAACTTTGAGTCAGGTCATTTGGTTCTGTAAAAAAAGTTATTTCTCTAACCTATTACCTATTACTGACATCGACTTTTACTTAAATAAATCGACGCTGCAGTCTTACATGCTTTGATACATACCAAAATTTTGTATCTAACTTGTTTAATTAAGACCAAATGGTAATGTAGGTTTTTGTAAATAATGATAAAATATTTCTGGGATGTTTGAATACCAGAAATTAAATTTATTGTCAAAAATAACTTTTTTTTATTGATTACCGCGTGATTATAAATTAAACTGAAATATGAATTTTCAGACGCGTGGTGAGGAAAGCCATTGCACGAGTGTTCATTTGTGATGCACCAAAAGCAAAAGAAGAACCTCCGAAGCTTTTACAAGAACAAGAAGTACAAGCCTTTAGACTTGAGGCCCAAGAAGACTCGTGCTATCCGCAGGGCTCTTTCAAAACGTGAATCCGGATTGAAGACAAGAAAAAAAATCCGACACAACTACAAAAACAAACCCAGAATGTACGCAGTCAAGGCATAGGCTATGATAACATTTAAATAAAATCTTTAAACCCATTGAGTCCTTTTTATTTTATCTTCACAAAAAATATATCAACAGTGGAAAAGAGAGTTACCAAGTGAGATAATATTATTATTAATAATACAGTTTAACTTCTAAATAGCGAAGCCACTAAATCATAGCTAAAACGTTGTAATATGTAGAAAATTTGCTGTAAGAAGTTTTTAAAAATACCCAACTGTAGTTTTAATTAAAATCAGTTTTACTCGCATATCATTAGAAAAAGAAATTATTGCACCTACTGTATAAATAATGATCTTGCACATTCCAAACCTATTAATTCAAATTTATTACAAATAAAAAATCAGAAATTCAAATTTATTACAAATAAAAAATCAAACTAAACCAACACTTTAAAAAATATATTTGTTTTTTTTTTTTTCAAACCTTTATCGACATCTTCAATAATTTTGACTTCTTCTGCTACGCTCTTGCTAACTTTTTCTTTTGAATATCTTTCCGCCTGGTTCATTATAGAACAAAATGAACACTGATAAGAGGGTTGCAAAATATTTCATGACAAATCTGGAAAATATTAATCTCACTTTCCCTTATCCGCACTCAAATGGTGCACAGGGTACTGCATTGGTACACCAAGTGCAGTGTATCATTTTTTTTACATGAAGGTAAGATGATTAGTCTTGTTTCAGAACCGGTCCAAGGTATCATGCATTAAATATTAATATGAAGATCAATAAATATTTCAGGGAATAGAACCTGCGACCTCGTGCACGGTAAACAAATGTGCTACCACTAAGTAAGGTGATCAAAATTAGATTATTTTTAAACAATTTACCCAATTATCATACGGGGTTTATATCAGTACAATGCAGGGACTTTAGTAGGAACAAAAAGAGCTATGCTCTGGTTGTCTTCCTTGAAGCTTACTATTTACATCAGGCTTTACACAAATTTGGCTCTTATTTTCTGGTAAAGATTTCTACACAAGAAGAAGCTGCAAGTCAGCGTTAGAAAGGTACAGCAAATTGAAGGTTTTGTGTATGCCTCGGATACGTAGGATTCTAAGGTTAAATAAATATTTCATATTGCCCATAGGAAATCGAACCTGCAACCTTAAGTATGCGCTAACCACGGCCCGTGGGGCGGACAAGGAGTGAATATATTTTAAAAATTGTCAAGGTAATAAGACTAATAATTATTACAGTTTTTTTTCTTTTCTAAATAGCATAATTTATTTTAGTACGGCACTCTCTTTAAATCACTGGTTTCTTCTTAGGTAATAATAAGTGCTTTACCTTACACATCGTGAATTATTGCACAAAAAAATACAAGTAGAAAAATTTATTCTATTCAATATTTTTTAAGCCATGAACAATGCTTTTATGTTCAATCCATATTTATAATAATATATTATATGTGGTTACTGCACACTAAAGAAAATAAATAATACATAGTGTATGTTACAAATCAATTTAAAATAAATCATTGAAACTTATATGGTTAATGTTTAGGAATTTAGTACATATTTGTGTATATTTTGAAGTGTTTTGTCAGATTGGGTAAATTATTGATATACAGCGTGTATGTGTATGTCATGCATGTATACAATTATGTACCAGAGCATGAAAATGATAAATTCTCAATATCATGTAGTTTGAGCGACTAATATATTAAAAAAATAACATTATTAATAGACGTTATATTTATACCTAATATAAATAAACCTAACATTATACAAAAATTAATATATGTAGGTATATTCCATAAAAATAAAGTACTACTAACAATTTAGTGATAAATTTAAATGGATTGCTAAGAGTATCTTTATAGTAGAAAACATAAAAATATGCTGTACTTTAATTAAAAATAAACATAAACTTTGGAGTATTCTGATGCTTGCAAATATATTAAAAACATAATTTACAAACTGCGAATTCCTGGATAAAAAAATTTACTAATGATGCAAAAAATAATACTTTAAACATTGATAAGTTTTCCAGAGCAACATGGGCACGGATGAAAGTTTTCCAAACCAATACAATTCTCATCTGGCTCTATTAGATGACTTCCCTTGATCTCAGATAGCAGTGTCATGATTTTTTCTTCCGCTCCTGAATGATCCATGTTTACATTATTATCGTGTCCATTAGTCATTGTTTTTTTATTAGAAGGAACAAATTCTTTGATAAGGCCTCTAAGGGATTCCAACTGAGATTTAATATTCTCTCTTTCTTTGGATAGCATATTCAACTGAGCATTTCGTTCTATTTCTCTTTGTTTGAGAACCCCTCTTTGCTTTTGATATAAGGCAATATATTCACAGATCGTTTCTGTTTCCCCTTGTAATTGTAAGACTATATGTTCTAATTTTTGTTTTTCATCTGACAAATCGGCTACCTCCTTCATTAACTTAGTAAACCTTTCTTCTAACTTGTTCATAGCATCAGCTGTTGGTAAAATAACCGAATATTTTTCACTGTTTTTTACTTCTTTCTGTTCTGCTACTTCCAAATTGCTTTCTGAATTGGAATGCGTTTCAGGAATATCTTTACTTTCTAAATATTTTTTTAGTTTTTCATTTTCATCCATTAAAAATTGGACAGTATTCTTGGTGGATTGCAATTCTGATTGCAATATTTCAGATGACTGTCCCTGAGCTTCGTAATGATTAAGTCGATCTGTTATTTGAGCTTGCTTCAGAACTTCTTTCTCTAAATCACTGGATACTGCTTGAAGTCTTATCATTTCTTCGTCCTTAGCATGAAGACGAGAGCGAGTCTCTTTAAGAGATTCTTCAGTTTCCACTAATTTTAGAGTCAAAGTTTTAGATAGATTTTTTTCTGCCTGTAGAAGCTCTGCGAGTTCCAATTTACTGTGGGTCTGAAATGTTATAAACTATTATAGAATGTAAACTTTACAAAATATAGTAAATATGATTATACATTATTATTAAAAACAGACTAAAATTTATTACAATACACCTAGGAACATCAACGAAAAGAGTAATTAAAAAATATAATATACAATGCACTCTACATAATAAAACTTATTACCATTTGTTCAAATGCCTTTTCCAAATGTTGGAGATCTAGTTTCATCTTTGTGTTTTGGGAAGTAGCTTTCTGCGCAGCAAGTCTATCACTTTCCATAGTGGCATTAAGTTTAGTAGAATCAGGTCTTTCAGATTGTATTTGCTGCAAAGTCTGGCTGAGTTCTTCTAATTGCCTCTGGGTAATGATTGATTTCCTCTATTTTTTATATGCAAAGCAGATTCCGTACTTTTTAAATCAGCCTAAAATATACATAAATAAAATGATTTGTTAATGGATATTTCAGACATAAAATATTTTGTACATTTGATGCAAGATGCAGATAACAGATTGCACTAATTTTACTAGCCTGAAATAATGCTACAGAAAATATTTATATATAATAATGACACGCTTACATTCAATTGATCATTTTCAGTTTGTAGATTTTCTAAAGTTGATGTTTCAATACTCCTCTTGTTTTGTATTGTTTCTTCTATATAGTTCTGCTTATGCAGTAGCTGCATTTGCTTTTCTAACGCACTGATTTGGTTTATAAGTTGCATTTCCCTCTCTTTCAACAGTTCATTGTCTTGTTCCAGCTCAATTTGCCGGCCATTGGAGGTCTCTATTTGTTGGTTAAGTTGCTGTACATAATCTTGGAATTGGAAACTACATTGTTTTTCTCTACCTCTAATTCTGATAATTGTTGTTGAAGGGTTTTCAACCGATTTCTGTAACTTTTGACATTTTTCAGCGTGTGGTATGTCAATATTTTCGTTACCATTCTCTTGCATTTGCAACATTTGTTGAAATCGCAATTGATTAGAATTAATTTGAGAAGACATTTCTTCGACTTTCTTGCTGAATTGTTTATTTTCCATTACTTTATCATTCAAGAGAGTTTTCAACTCTTGAAGTTCTTCTTCAACGTCTTTCTGATGACTTTTCAGAAAATTATCTGAAGTTTTGAAACTATCGTTCTCATATAGTAATTGTGCAATGCGGCTTTCAGAGTCTTGAATTTTTTGTTTGAGACTATTACACTCCATCTCAAGATGTGAGGCACGGTGTCTGGATATATTGAGACGGCCACTGAGGTCCTCTGACTGACCCTTTTCTAAAGATATCACTTTTTCATATCCATTGACTTTTTCCAAAAGTTCATTTTTTTCTGAAACTAAAAACTCTACAGTTTTGATATGATATTGTAATTGCTGTTGAAGTTTTGAAATTTCAACAAGCATTTTAACATCAGGAGTGGATACTGAATAATCGTCAGAATGAGTTTCTCTGCCGTCGCTTCGTATGTTACGAATATTGTTTGATAGTCCTTCATTAGATACATTTTCATCAACAAATAAACCGGCTTGCTCAGTATTTCCTAAAAGACTATTAGAAGATTGATTTTGATCTGAAAATAAAATTCCAGCTAAAGGAAGACCATTTTCAACAACTGCACTGTTGGAAGAGGAATTATCTGATGTAAGTTTATCGAAGAATAATGAGGCTGTTGAATTATCTTGTGTTCCAGCTGTGGAATTATTAATGCCAGATGGTCTTTGCACAGCCATGTTATTATCAGTAGTAAAGTACTCGACCGTCGTATTGTCTTTATCTTCATTGCTAATTTTAAGATGTAGTGAATTATCTACAACTGTGTTGGCATGTATGTTTGAGTCATTGGTATCTGAAGACACTTGTGCTGTTGGCGTATTAACAGGATATACTTCTGTTTTCTTTTTACTTTGGAATTCTTTCAGCTTAAAATAGAAGGAAAGTAAAATTAAAAACAAAATATTTTCTTTTACTGGCAGGATATATTTTTTACCAAAAAGGTGACGTGTCATATTAAATAGAACAGCAAAATTGTAATGATCAAGATAATAATCTTTAAAAATCCAATTAATTTACCATTTTTCTTCCTGCTGCCAACTTGACAGCAGCATTATCGGCCATTTTTATTTTCTAAATTAAATTAAAATAAAATAATATATAAACAGACATTATTCTTATTTACTGATAAATGACAGCAAAGACGTCAGAGACATAGATTTGCATAGATTAATAGTCGGAGATATTTCATCATTCATCACAGAAACCACAGACAAAGCATGTTTTACGCTTTCATAATTTGTTCATAAATGCACGACAGTTATATTTTTTGAGAAACTTACTCAGTGGTCCTTTTACATAAATACTTATCCACCTCTAATAAATCGAAGTCGAAAAACCGAGGTTAATTTCAAAAAGGTTATTTTGCAACCAAAACACAAAGGGAACAATAATAAAGACACTGCATTTGATATTGACTATTGGGTGCGGATAAGGGAAAGTAGTATTAGTAGTAGTATATTGAATTTAGCCCTGACTTTGACTCTTGGTGTAACCGGGCCTTAGTATTGGAAATTAATTTAATTAAAATTTCTAAATGGGCATCCGCTTTCCAGGATTGAAGGCAGAGAAAGAAGGAATTATTGGAGAATGGAACGATAAAATGATTCACATAATGAATAGAGGGAATAAAAATAAAACATCACGATATACAGATTAGGTTGGTATTTTATTCTTTGTATATTATGCTATTAAACAAAAAAACTAAAAAAGAAATAAGGTAGTAACAATATAGGTAATTTTGGTTTGGAGCTCGTTTAGATGAAATACAGACAATAGTAAATATACATCTATACAGATGAAAATAT
Source organism: Micrasema minimum (assembly GCA_022494985.1). Taxonomy (NCBI): domain Eukaryota; kingdom Metazoa; phylum Arthropoda; class Insecta; order Trichoptera; family Brachycentridae; genus Micrasema; species Micrasema minimum. The sequence continues at coordinate 51,746 of JAGVSP010001483.1, forward strand.
TTATCAATGCTTAGCATGTTTCCAATCACCTGAGTATTTTCTTTGTATGAATGTGAAATAATTAAATAGGCCAGTTCTTTTCTACTGAACTATTTTAGTTACTTCTAAAATAATACATTTCATATTCATACAATAAAAATTAATAATATCAATGTCAACAAAATTTATATAAATATTATAAAAAAACTTATATTATATAATAATGATTTAAAATATTTACAAGTTGTCGCTTACATAACACTACAAAAACAAAATTTCTCTGTCTTACACTGAAAATTATACATAGTCATGTATAATTTAGGAAAACATTTTTTTTAAAATCAATGTCTATTAATAAAAGGTTACTGATATTTAAAAATTAGTTAGTTACCTCCAAGATTATAAATTTGCGGTGTTAAAACACCGCAAATTTGTTAAAAACACCGCAGTTTTGTTTCATGAAACAGAAACATGAAAAAAAGTATGAAACAAAACTCAATGAAAATATAAACTAAAAATTTTTGTGAAAATTTTTATGCTTTTTAAATAAAAATAAAAATGTGAGTAAATCAAATTTTTAAATCTGTACTTATTTATTTATTTGTTTAAAAACTAGTTTTACTAGCAAGATTCAAGATCAAACTGTCTGGTTTTCGGCACAAGTTGGTAAGTAACTTTTTACTAGTTGTGAGATCTTAGACATAAACATTAATTATTTGATGCCAGTTACCAAAAAAATTTAATTTATAGTTACTAACTTTTGTCGTAAATCTGACAGAATAAGACGATAAATGCAAAAGTCAGTAAGCATAGACACGATACATAAAAAAATCATAAATATGTATGCTTAGTGTTCCAAAAAATAAATGTAAAACCAATAGTAATGTTTAAATATTTATTATTACGGTAGATCTCACAGATACTCAAAAAATATTACAGAATATTGGTTGGAATGTAATGTAATTAAGTAAATATTAAATCTAATTTAAATTCAAATTTGTACTTAAACAAAAACATCCTCATGTGGACATTATTCACTGTAAACCTACTTAAGAATAAGAATCTGTTAATGCACATTAAACCCACGTTTATTCTTAACTTGTAATATGTACTTCCAATCTAATGCTAACATTTAGCACTCTAACAAGAACAGTAATACCATTTAAAACATGCTGTTTTAGAGGAAAAGCAATTTGAAATAGTGAAAGCCGATTATAAAATTCAGAAAAATATTTTTGGCATTGAACCCAACTTCATCAAAATTTTTTGAGTTATGTTACTTTCTTTGCTTCTATAAAATTAGTTTTTTTTGTTGCTTGGAAGTGTTTTTTCTAATAAAACTACAGACAACATGTCGGTGAAATTGTTTTCACTATTTAATACTTAAAAATATTTCCTTTTAATAAACTAGCTTTGTAACCCGAGATAGGTTCAAAATTAAACCCATCTTTATTCATCTAAACTCATCATTCCTATGATATACCTATCTTAAACGTACATATTTTTCAGATATGGGTATTACTTACATCGACGGTCCCGAAAAACAATGTCAAAAGTGCAAAAAATTAGATAACTTTTATGGCATATTTTAAATACCGTCGTTGCGCCTGCAAATTCCGTTTTGTAAATAAATATAATTTTTCAGAAAAGGGAAAAAACAGGTTTATTCAAAGATACAAGGCAAATACAGTAATTACATATCTTTTCAATAATTATAATATTGTACATATCTTCTCTGAGACAGGTGCGCTAAACGCCACCTAGTAGAGAAGATATCAATAACAAATTAGTTTCACACACCATCTGTAATGAATAAGATATGTAATGTTAGGGACCATAATAAACAAATAAACAAATATCTTTCATTTGTTACAAAACAAATTTAAAAAAAATGGAATTACATATAGTCAGATTTAGTATTATAACAATAGAATATTCAATAAAACAATAGAATATTAAATAAAACAGTATTCGGAAAAAAATAGTTAAGCTGATTTTGCAGGCGCAACAACGATACGTTTTATGATTTTGAAGTATATATTTTAAAAAAAATTATATTTACACCATTAAATAATTCCAAATTTATTGGTTTGAATATAAAAAATATATGAACATTTTTAACAAATTAATAACACAAAAGGATATTAAAAATAAGCCAAATAAATTTATTTTTATTTATAGCAGATATTGCTGGAAACACAATATATTTATTTCAGACATTATGTAAAAATGTGATTTTTTTACATGCCTCACTGTTCTTGCTAGGTAGAAATTTGTAAACAGTTATCCTAAAAGCGTAAATCGGAACATCCAAATTATGAATAGGTTCTAGGAATCCAAAATTTGCACGTTTCACTAAATTTCAAAATCCATTTTATGAAATTGATCCTGTTCTATAGGTTTTTTCAGCCAATTACCAAGGTTAGCTTTCTGAAAAGCCTTAAATAAACCTAGTTTGGAATCCTGAAAAATAAGTATACAACTTAGTTTTATACAGCACAGTAATAAGCTTCATCCATAATTCAATTATGAGGGCAAACCCAAAAGTGAGGTCCCATATTTTTTTAGATATGCAAATAACCATTTATTTTCTCTGAATGTTACATAATTTTAAAGGTTAAAGAATGCTTTATTTTTCTACATAATTGCCATTTCAGTCAATGCATTTTTGCAGACACTGTGCAAGTTCGCACAGTTATCTGATTTTTGAACGCAAAGTACGTAAAACTGGTGGAAATTCAAAACCAATTGATTTTCGAAAAAAAAAAAAAAATTTTCAACTCTTTGATTCAACTTAAGATTCAAGTCATTACACATTCGACTCCAAATATGATGTAGATTCACCACTTTTCAGGTTGTACTACGAGTTTTGTTACACCACGTATGTAAGTATTATGCATATTACAAACATGTTTATTACCTGATAGAGGATTGCCTTGGATTTAGCAATATCATATCCAATATTAGTGATATTAGCTTTGAAGGATTCGTAAGAAACAGTATTGAAACACTGAGGTAATGGCTTTAGCTGTGGAACCAAGTCAAGCCATCTCTTAAACAAATTCTGTTTACAAATTCTAGATGGCTTTCCGACTTCTGTTTTTCCCGTAACTGCATTAATTACTTCACTGACCTGTAAATAATATGAAAAAATATATTGAAAATCAATTTAAAAACATACTGATAGCATGAATTAATCCCTAGAATATGGCACGTTTACTTAAATCCCTTTGCATTAATTAATGCATTTTTCACAAACATATATTTTAAGCAAGGGACAATCCGTGCATTATGTCAACAAAATAGGAAGGAGGGGTTTGAAGAAATTTGCCATTGTTGTCATCAGTTCAAGATAAGTTGAAAAAACAATATGTAGGTATTATTTGATTGCTGATATAATAAATGAATGGATGTCTTTGATGTCACAGGATGTTGAAATGCCATGTAGGTACTCACTGTTTGTCCTGTTGTCCAGTTGACACTAAAAGTTGGCGCTCGCATGGCATTCCTCTGTTCTGAAGAACTGCTTTGAGCAAGAAGAGGCCTGTTTAGATAGAATGGTGCTGGAACATTCTCCAATACTCCTGACAGTCTACCACATACTGCACTATAATTTGATTTAGAAAATCATGGTTACTCAATATCTTCACTTTGTTGGATGGGATTACATTATATTTTAAAAATCACTTCTGCATTTGTTGTTTTATCATTGGTCAAAAGTTTAAAGTAAACTGATGTTTTTTTTTAAATTTTATTCTTACATAGAAAGGTTAGCCTACGTCATAGATACACAAATAAAACTTTTTTTTTATATTATCTTGAAAATCCCCTACTTTTCAAAAATGTTATTTTATTTTATTTATTTAACCACCTCAACAGGCCAGAAGGCCCAACTACAGGGAACAACGACATCAGAAACATTCAGGCTTGAGAAAAATAACTTAATTTTTGTGGTCTCACCGGGAATCGAACAAGCTTGTCCATGTCTGTTTGGAATTCCATGAATCTTGTTTTTTTTCATATAACCTTTATCGAAGTTTACTTACATGATTGATTTTTTCGTGTATCTTATGACGTAGGTAATCATGCGGCCGGCCGGCGGATTACAGCTAACAGTAAAAGCTTTTATAATCACTATACTTTTTGCCTCATGTTTTTTTTTTTTTTAAATCCTTGAGATAAATATTATTGTCTGGGAAAATCGAGTGTAGGATTATGTCCGGGATAATCCAGAGTAGGAGTTATGCCGGGAAAATCCGGTGAAGGGAAGCCGTCTAATATCTGACGACATTTTGTAAAAAAATCATAATATATTTCATTCTTCACGAACTCTTTTTTTTTTAAATTTTATACTGTGATAAATTGTATCCGAAAATTTACGTGACGGGTTAATTTATATATTTAAGATAAAGTTTTACAATACTTTTTATCTAATTTTCTTAAATACAAGTAAAGTGCTTAGAAAAAAATTGGTTACCTACCTAATTAGTGTTTTAAGTGATGACATTGATGGATATAACTAAATTTGTAAACATGTTTAGATTTTTTTTTTAATATTAAAAAAACAAAAAGTGATTAAAGTTAAGAAGATTCTCATAGACATAGAGCATACATAAATATTTACACCGATCGATTCCTTTTAATTTCCTTATGAAATTTTCATTCATTAGATTTAACAATGTAAAACTGTTTTGAAATATGCTATGTGTTTTGGCATTATTGGCGCGATATTTCTTTTTTTTTTAAATGTCCGTAATTGTAAATTTACTACAATTACTTTGAAAAATCGACGATGCAAAACGGAAATAACCATGCAATCGAGTGGATGAATAATTCCATATTTATTCGTGCCATAATACACAAAGTAATTTATTTATGAATCGGAGAAAATTAAAAACCAAACAAACCAGTTTTTTCTGCATTCCTAACTAGGTGATCCAAATGTTCAAAACGCCAAAGAAAAGCAATATTTCGAGATTATTTTTCAATCGTTGCATGATGAATATAGGTTTTCCTTCACGCGCGAGGAAGCACGAAAACCTTTACCTAGTGAAAAGCGGCGGATGACAAAGTAACACTAAAAATTATTCTACGTACGTTTAATGCAGTGATTTTTATTTAATTATATATTTTCATATGGATACATATTAAAAATTACATCAATACAGAAACCTAAAGTTCGTAAATACGAACAATAATAGAAAATAGAAAAATGTTTTTTTAAAACGACTGTCGTTTTATTGTAGGTACTTGTAAAAATGCAACTTTTAGGTATTTATTTTTGTAGGTATGTTTATTTTATGAATATTATTAACCACATACCTAGGCGTTTTTAATCGTTCGTCATCGAAATTAGTTTCAACCCTAATTAATTTTTTTAGTTTAGTGATCTAATTGTTAATAGTTAACTTAGTTAGTTAATTAATTTGATATTAATGTATCAAGGTTTACATAAAGTTATACCTGTTAAAATCTATAATTATTTCCATAATTTAAGATTTGGACTTGCAGGACACCGGCTGAAAATTCATAATCGTGAAATGGATCCAATCGGAGTTCTGAATGTGCAATGATCGAAGTTCAATGAATAGCGTATAATAATATAATAGATATATATATAGAACTCCAAATATTATTAGATTTACATTTATTTCAAGGCTTACCTAAGCCTTTGACAGTGTACCTAAACCTAAGTCACAATAATTTGCGAAAGAAATAAAATAACGAAACTTCTACTTGGTGAACCGCTATTTTTCATACCTACCTAGGTATGTTATTTGATCCGAATAATATCAGTACCAAGTACGAAAGTATTTCTAGTATAAAGGTAGATGAATGATACATGTCGATACAATTTAGATGTTACAATAATATGATTTGTTAACGGCTATTTGATTATGCAGCTCACTACCTGGCACCACTTTACTTTTATTAATTGATATCGAAAACTGATTACAAAAGGCGTTGCGACTGCGGTGAGGTGAACTATTTTATCTACCTATGTACTATTTTATCGAGTTGTTTTAATTATATGCCATGTTAAACACTTTATGAATTCTCGTCTTATAATTTTTTTTTTTAAACACACCTGTGCTTGTGGTCCTATTTTAAATACAATTGACAAGCCCTCACCGCCTCTTAACTCATTTCCGATTTTACTAAAATCTAGTTAGCATGAAAATTGTGAAAAATTAAATATGTGTTGGGTGTGATATTGCATTTATTTGTTATAGACTTCATAAGTACGTAATTAAGAATAATGAGTATTTTTTATTGTTAAATACCTTTATTTCACATCTAAATGAGGGTATATAAAAAAGTAATAAATTATGCATATTTTCTGGTCTAAGGGTTTGAAAAAAAAAATAGTTTAAGAACACGGAGGCTTAGTTTTAAATTATTCAAATGTGTGAAATTAACTTAGAGAAGACATTATAAAAAAATGTAAGTGCTTAAGAAGATATTACAAAAAATGAATAAATTGTTTAACAAAGAGCTTAATTTCACATTTGGACGAGGCAAGGTCGCGTTAAATGTTTAATAATTCGATTAAGAATCATTGTGAAATACAGAGGTTATTTAAGAACATTAGTGAACATGATTAATAAAAGGATAGTTATTATTGACGAGCCATGGGCTATAGGTCACGTGGAGGATGGAGGAAGCCCGCTACGTTAAGTTGGCTGGCTGCGGCTGGCTCGTGGCGCCTCCGATAAATTAGTATCACTATACGGTTCTCGAATGATCTATAAAAATTAATGCTAGCATGACTTCGATTTAATTACACGTGAGAGATAGTGTAATGTAGAAAGGCATGCGGAAATATTCTGATTTTTTTAATCTGCATATACGCCTGTTATTGGCTAATGACGTCATACCCGTCTACCGTGGAAGGTGTGAAATTCATTCCGTAGCTACGGAAGTAGTGAGCGCCTATATTGCTGTGACGTCACACCGCATGCGCGCTAAATGGAGGATTTTGCGAGCGATTTGAAAAAGCGCTATTTTAAACCGCACTAAAAAATTCATATGACATCGTAAAAAAAATTTTTTTAAAAAATTTCCCTTGATATTGTAATTTTTCAATCATTTTTTTAAAATAAAAAATAAAAAATCGGAAAGAGCCCAATTGGCCGCGCCGCGGGCCAAGGTGTTAGCCAAACCCGGCCCGGTAAAGTGCTCCCTTCTGTATATATATTAAATTAACTTGAAAATCACTAAATCACACTCTAGTGTTACATTTCAGGGAGAAATTAGCGGAATACGATTGTATGGAGAAGCGGCCGAGGTTACGTGCCATCGTCCCCTTCTAATAAATCAGGCTGTGGTCTCGTGGTAGTTTTGCGGATTGTAGTTTAATGTTCGAAGTTCGAATGCCCTCAATCATAAAAATGTATTAATTGTCATTTACCTACATAACATTTTATGTTCGGTCGATCTCTACGTGGTAATAAGATTTTTTTAAAAAACAGCTGCTGCCCTGAACCAATCACCCAGAGGTTAAAATGATGATTGGTTTCATCATCGGTTTCTCATATACTTTGGCATACGAGTCGTATCACATTTGTTTCCTTGAAAAAAGGTAATACGACAGTTTTCGCGAATATTTCGGCTCGATAGATATTATGTGGCACCACCCACCACATCACGCACCGGTTCTACAGCGTATGTATGCCTACTGCTTACACGATATGGCATCTATGTCATCAGGTCAAGTTGATTTCACGATTCTTCAGACGCAGAACCGATTACTATTACCCACTATAGCACAGGTAACAGAGATACTATCGCTCGCATAAAATTCATATTATATAAGATCGTTAAACGACATCACTTGGCCATAAAATAGGAATTATCGCTGACCTCACGATGTTTTACATCGCAACGAGAAAATGGATGGAGGAAAATGCAGAGGTCTAGGGTACACGGCTGCAGCTGTAGGAAGGGGCGATGGCTGGTGGCAGATGAGGAAATAGAGGAAAGGTAGGGGAAAATAGGACTAACGTGATAAAGGAAAACGAATACCAACCACTCTAATTGTGGACGTAAAATAACCGTAGCGCATTGTAAAACTAGTCGGAGTTTGTGATTCAATGTTTAGTGAGTGCGTTGATGATTGATTTGTTGAGTGATCGTAGAGATCTATATTAAGGTAGTAAGTAGTAGGAGAAATATATGGCTTCAGTTTTATTTCGGCGGCATAAAAACGCATAACATAGGAAGGTACAAAAATATTACAGAAGATGCAGCAAAACAAATTTCAAAGTGGGGTTTCCGTATCTACGTACAATTAAAATAAATTTACTACTAGATTTAACGTAGACCCGATGTATTGCAAATTTATATTTTCCCATTTTAATCAGAACTATTAAAATACTCTCCCTTATCCGTTACCAATGGTGCATAGGGCACTGCACTTGTACACCAAGTGCAGTAAATCTTGATAATTTGTTACATGAAGGCAAGATGATCGGTCTTACGCTTCTGCTATTAAAATACCTATAGGTTTTTGCATCGGAGAACTACGTAAGCGCAGCGTTATTTTGACTTTAAATAATTAATTTATTATATTATAAAAGAAAATTCTACTTATTTAATTTATTTTTTTAAATTAGGTTCGTCCTGAATTACAAATAAACATATATTATGTACAAAAAAATAAGCTACGAAAGTTATTTTTAAAGTTTGTCCCCTATTTTACAATCTGCTTTCAAAACCAGCGGTTATAAATTTATTTTTTATGATTAGAGTTCCTTTTTTTATTGAGTATACATAAGGTTTTATTTAGGTTTTCGGATAGTAATAATATTATAATATATAATACGAGTTTTTGTGACAGAATGGTGCACTGAACATTTTACAATACTAAAAAACAAAGTTCCTTATACATAATAGTTGATGGATGTTCATATCTGACGAAGATGGCACTTTCACCCTATGCCATAGCCTGCCTGGTGGCACTATTGCCCGGTAAGTAACCTTACAGTATTTTTTTTATTTTATTTGAATTTTTTTCTATTTTTATAGCGAATGGGTGATGAAAGAACGCTAAAAAAATATATGAGCGACCTGTCGGCATAATGTAAATCGAGGAACCGAGACATACATGGCAGTATCGAGGAAACTACCTTTTTTGGGGATGTAAGAATTTAAAAATCGATAATTTTATGGAGAAGAGTTTTGGAGGAAGTATAAAGAAGCCAACAATGGATTGTAATCTTATCCTATCTGCCTTTTAATCAATTTACCTAAGAAGTCAATTATAACCTGAAAATATGATCCATCTTCACACTTTTTAGCACCAGTTGTCAATACATCAATAGAATACAGGTTAGTTATTTTAGTAAGTCAAATGCAAATTGAACCCTGAATTCGATCGTTAATCAATCTATCCTATTTCAATGAAAAATCAGTATTTATTTTTAACGACCTAAGGTTTATTCCTAGAATTTTTACAAATCGATCCTATTCACAGCAGGATTCATGCGCGCAAATAAGGGTAATTATCGAAAGGGAGCTTAAGCAAGCGCCGCTCCGCGTAGTTACGTTGGTTCGGTGACCAAGTCTGAGCGATTTCTGATGAATTATTTGGAACACTTTTCTTTTAATTAATATGAAGACATTTTTTTTATGTGAAATGAGTTCTATTAACGTACATATCCAGGTTTTTTTTTGTTACCTGACTAAAAAAAAACATTGCGATTTCCATCGTACAAAGCAATTTATTAGAAAAGTAGGTATGTATCAGTGTACGATTTTTTTAAATCGTACGTGTAATGCATGAATCAATACATTAATGACCGTAAACTCACAAGATTTTTACACGACGAAAAATAGCAATGATATATCCTACCATCTGCTTTTCGTTTGGTCAAATTTTTAAGGATATAAGAAATCTACTGATTATCTTGGATGTCATTTATAAATAAATTTTATAGATCATTATACATTAATACATTATATCATTATCTAATGCAAGGCTGAGATAAGCATTATCGACAAAATTAAAAAAGGTCTTTTACGTTGGTTCGGTTATGTAGAGCGAATGGATGTAAAAGAACGGCTAAAAAAATATATGATGCGACTGTGCCTGGATGTAGAAGTCGAGGAAGGCCGAGAAAGACATGGCATGATCAAGTAAAACAAGTGCTTTGAAAGTGGGGCATGTAAGAAGTCGGAATAATCGACGTGCGTGCAATGAGAAGGTGTGTATGAATGTGGACTGGAAGCAAGAGAAGTGTGCCAGGACAGAGTGGTGTGGCGTTCTATCCTCTCTGCCTACAAGCCCCTTCGGGGAAATGGCGTGATGGTTAGTTAGTTAATATTTTAAATTGCAAATATTAAAAATAATACTACTGTGCCTTAGGGCCAGTGGAGCAACAATATCCAATTTTATGTAATGCGTTATACCTTTATGTATATTTACTGAAAATAATGAAAATAAATTTATACCAAAAATAAATCAACAATATTTCCAAGAAAACTTTAGCCACTGCCAGACAACGACGTTAATCACTCGGTTCTTCGGCTGTTTCTACTTTTACATAATGCACGTAGTTATTCCGCTATATTTTGAAAACCCCGAGTACATTTTATATTTTTATAAATTATTTATATTATATAAAAATAAAACATAGACCCAAGCCGTCATATTCGCAATCTGGACAGGTGCTAAGCCTCTGTTCTTACAAACATGGTAAATCTGCGGCACCTTTTCGTCCGATAATTGAAACGAGCGGAATCAATCTGACACGACCTGCGCTGCGATTTTGTTAATTTTGTCGAACTACTGCGCATACGATTTTGTACTGAATTCGTATGCGTAGAAGTGTCTTAAACCTTAGTAGAATCGCAGCGCTGTGACCACGAAATTCAGGTGTGATTTTTCCCGCGGAATCTGTTTTCCGTTAGCCGACTACCCTATCAACTGCTCACGCACGCGGTTTTTGCGCGATTTGATCCGATAACACACAATTCCAGTGATACCCCGATTCCTTTAAGAACGTAAAGAAAATGTAAGAATTTACCTAATTTCCTAAAATGCACACAAAAGTGAATAAATTGATAAACATTTTATTCCGTAGTTAGGTCACGACACCAATATTAATAGATCACATTTAATAACCATAATTATGCGAACAATGCTTTTTTAAGAATTAAAAAAAAATATATATTATTAACAGAACAAATACTATATTTTTTTATTAGAACCCCCGGGAATCCGCTAGTCTGTACAGGCCCTAAGTTAATATTCTAGAAAAATATATAGTGAAATTCTTAATTATTCAACCAGTTGAGCCAATGTGATAGATTTTAGAAAGGTTTAAGCAATAAATATCAGTGTGACACAAATGAATAGCTATGGAGTTGGGACCAAGCCATAGGACCAAGTGAGTTGCTAGCATAGTGACTCAATATACGTAATATGGTAATTAGGTTCACATAGATTTACTTAGTCTCAGTGATTACTGGGAAAATGACTTTTTTCATGTAACACACATTGCTAAACCACACTCTCGTTATTATATTATACTTCATACACAGTAAACATATCACTAACATTGCACAATGTATATAGATTATCATAAAAATCATGCTAAGTTTCATATTTCTGAAGATTCCTTATTGGTTGATTAGATTGGTAAAAAATATTCAAGAGGTTTCCGATGGCACACCAAAGTAAATAATAACTCAATGTACGAAGGTACCGGTTCTGATTCACATCCACGGAGAGAACACAAAAATAAAAAAACATGTGTGCAGTTCACACCAGGTAGAAGTGAAACCTTAATAAAACTAAGCTGAGAGAGAATGAGAATAAATGCAGTATCAGGAGTGGGAGAATTATAGGATTTATTTGTTATAAATATTGGTACCCAGTTGATAAATTTTTTTAATTTTATGTACATAAGTGGAATCAATTTTATTCTTTACTACATAGAAGGCGACCAATTTGTAATGAGTTCTGAATAGATTCTCCAGGAACCAATTCTATTTTTCACAACATATGGGCAGGCGCGCACACCATACATTTCAACTTACTACATGCATGCGCACAACGCTTGGTAGACAAGAGTGTGGAGGCTACGAAGAACCGCACAAAGAAAAGACGAAGATAATAGGAAACGCGATACAACTGTGTTCTATCTCATTCTCTCGCAGGCTAAATCCCATAGATCTATATGTTTGTCTCTTTTTCGTTTCATAGAGTTTCAAATCACTCCCAACGATTCTAAAGAAGTATTCACTTCAAAAATTACCTCAAGCCTGGGTATTTGTGACGTTGTTCCCCTCTGTTATTGGGCCTCCTGGCATGTTGAGGTGGTAAAATAAAATAAATAAATATTACCCTATGTGTTAATTTTTACTAGCAGCATATCTTAAAAAGAAATAAACCCTTAAATTTACAAAAAAAATGCCTGCAAACACCTTTGCCTCTGGGCCTGTGCAAAAAAAAATACTACAATTTTTTTATGCAAATTTTTTTATTACAATGTTTGTCCCAGATTTATCAAATTCTATTTTTTATCTCTGCACTGCTTTCACAAACGTGTCTTACATTGCAGTTGTGACATGTATACTATGATGGTAATCAGTAAATTATCAAAGAGATTTTATCGATTATTGTCATACGCTTCACAACTGCAATAATAATAATACATAGGTACATTGATGGTCGATGTACTGGTCTGGATAGAGGGTTTATACACAAGTAATAGAAATTAATTGATTTCTTTTTGAACTAGGTCCTCCGGGTGTAAGATATGAAGATGCTTACTTACAACTTTACCCAGTGGATGCAGCCAAGTGTCCGCATCATGATCTGAGCAAAGATATTACATTTGAACTCTACACAAGGTGAGTATCAATTTAATTTAGACTATTTTTATTTACCAAAACAGTAACCCAGACTGGAACTTCACATTTTTTTGTTGAAATGTTTTAAAAAAAAATCATGATTGTATATTTTTTTAGATTAGTATATTTTTCCAATTAGTAAATTATGTAAAAGAAAGTCAATTTTAATAACACCATTTAGAGGTGAGTGGTGTGAGAAGTATAATACATTTCAGTTCAATAAATTGGCAGAAAAAATCAAATGGAATTAATGCCCACTTTATATGAGACAGTTTCTTGTTCAGAAAACTACACAGTTTCTTGTTCAGAAAACTGTGCAGTCTGTCAAACTTCTGTCAAAAGACACGCTAAATATGTGTATTTTTGAAACGCGATTGTAAGTTATTATCGTATGTTTGCTCTCAGGAAATTGTATATTTAGCTAATTATGTATATATGTTATTGTTTTTTTACGTATTTAAAAGCATACAATAAACAAATGTCTATTTAAACGTTTACATAAAAAACATTGACTGTCATGTCAGCTTAAATCTGACACTAGCACACAGTTTTTCATGCAGTTTTTACCTTTATACGGGACCGTTTTCAGACTGCACAGAAAACTGTGTAGTAAACTGCGCCATATAAAGATAGCTTTAAGATGTGAATATTAACATTTACATTAAAAATATCATTGCATTTACAATATCATTTTTGTGTACTGCGCTGCGATTCTGTTAATTTTGTCAAACTACTGCTCATACGATTTTTGTACTGACTTCGTATGCGCAGAAGTGTCTTAAACCTTAGTAGAATCGCAGCGTTGGGCTCTTTATTAGTTTAACTGGCCATGCTAGCGTGCATAATAACTATATTGACTTTGTTATTGGCTCAACTGACATGCACAAATTCGCAGCTTACAACATACGAGGGGACCACAATTTAATAATAATATCATCAATGCGGTTATCAGCCGGGCCCTGGTACCCAGCGGCAGTGAGAAACACTTGGCTTATAGGACTTTATTCTGCACAATTTATTAATTATCTATATGACAGGTAAGTACCTACTTTTGTTAAATAAACATTCAAAGAATAGATTTATTTTGATAAATTATTGATATGATTGGTGTATAGAGGTATTAGTAATAACCTGAGTATCTTGTGTATTATATTGTATTTTACCTTGCAAATTTTATAAGACATAAATGTTACTTCATTGTACATTTTCAATATATTTCATTTTAATTCATGGATAAGTTACACATAAAATTTTTAATAATAATTTGGCAATTTCTTAAATGATTTCGCTCGAGTTCTGATCAAAACTAATATTGCCTGCGACACGTCTACGCAAGTATGTAAAGTCAGATTAGATAAATATATTGTCAGCTTAGAGTGTAAACCTGCTATCTGCGGAAGAATCTCTACTATAGATCTGACGTCCGATGACCAAAAGGACGCTAAGTGGTAATAATAAAATTTTGTTTACAAGCAAAACAAGGTAAAAAATCTAAACTCGGGAAGCTTGAACGACTAGTCTGGCTAACAGTTTTACAGCTTTTAGAGGCAAAATGTTTTATCTTTTTTTAAATGTAGACAAAAATTTGCTTTTTTCATTTAACAACTTTTTAGTCACGGACAGTAGAGATAGCAAGTTTACACTTTAAGCAGCCGATATAATACTGATGAGTAAATAATGGCGGTGTGCAAGGGGTCTAGATCCAGACATGCTTCACTTGGTGGGCATGAGCCTGGGTGCCCAGGAGGCGGGCGTGGCGGGAGGCGCCGCTCGTCGCCGGCCGCGCCGCATCACGGGGCTCGACCCCGCGCTGCCCCTCTTCCCCGGCTTGCCCCTCTCCCACCGCCTGGACAGCAGCGACGCGCACTTCGTGGACATCATACACACGGACGCCGGGATTTTTGGTAATATCAACGCTACTTTACTATGTTACGCGTATAAAAATTTAAAAAGAGAATTGAGTAGAAAATGTCGAAAGCAATGATGCTTCACTCCAAAAATGTATTTGTTGAGTAGCTAGTAGGTAATATTTGTAGGGTGTCCCTTATATGACCAAAAAATGTTTATTTTTTATTTTGAAAACGCATACCCTCTATCTTTTTTGCAATTACTATGGCCTATTCAGATACGAAATTTCATATGTGTACAATGATTTTAACTCGTGCCGACGAGGCCTCAAAGTTTTTCAATTTTTTTAAAATATAATAATAATATATTAAATATAATAACAAGTATGGTAAGAGAACACTTCAGTACCTACAGTATACCAAAAATCTGTAACATGCTACCAAGAAGTATCAAAAAAATAATTAATTTTTCAAGCTTAAAAGAGAGACGCGTGCTAAGAACTTGGTTGCTAGAGCGCGAATTATTATATTGAGTTTTAGAATTGTATTTTTTATTTATATGTATTTTAATTTTTTTGTGCGCTAGGGAGGGTATGTATTGTGTAGTTTTATTTTTAGTTGAATTTGTATTTATGCACCTACTGACGAGTTGCAGTAGGCAACTCAGTAGGACATGTTTTGTTTTCTTTTATGTATATATTGAAATAAAAAAAATAAAAAATTAAAAAAGTAATAATACTCAAGTTGAAAAATAAGGGACACCTAGTGTACATATTTTAATTACTCAATACACACAAGTTGTCATTATTATCTTCTTCTTATTAAGGTAGACATAAGAAATGTTTAAAGAGATTCAAATTCAAACTTAATTTATACCTAAAAACTTATAGTCGAGTAAATATTATAAGTTTTTAGAGCGCATTAAGGGCCTTTCTTATCACCTCCGTTTAAAACCCGGATAACTAAATGTCGGTTGTAATTTGCTACCACATTTAAACGATATTTACAACGAACCGATTTCACCACAGAAAATAATGACAAATCAATCCTCCGGTTAGCTAGTCAGGACTTTCGTCCGGCAACAGTGCGGCGGCGGCCTGCGGTGTTGTCAATACTTTCAAGATGTTTCCTTTGGCAAGCTAGGATCAAGTTTTAATATGTTTTTTTGATATGATACCAATCCAATACAATTTAAAATATTGTATTAACATTATAACATTTCCATTTTAAGCTATTTTCAACCCATAAAAAAATTGAGTTGAGTTGTCAAACGATCAAATACGACGCCATTTTTAAATGCGTTTTACAATGAGGGTGGGATAGAAAAAACTAATTTTACCGGACTACTTGTCAAATACTGTAAAAATCCAACCCGGCAAAAATGTTTCAAGACATTTCGTTATTTTAGTTATAATCGAGTTTTATTATGTTTTTATAATGTGATACTAATCCAAAACAACATAAAATATTGGATTATCATTATATTATTTCCATTTTGACTGTTTTTCAATGAATGAAAAATTTGAGTCGAGATGTCATAACTGTTACAAACGGGACGCCATATTTAAATGTGATTTAAAAGGGGAACAAACCTCTGACTATCTTTAACCACGTTTTAAATGAGATTTACAATATTTTTGCGATAATCAGAGGTGATGAAATGCATTTTCAAACTTAACTGCGATTTAGTAGGACATTTGCGATAATCAGGTTTTAAACGGAGGTGATAAGAAAGGCCCTAAAGCTACTTCACTAAATTAGATTATATATAACAGTGTTGCTATTTTACAAAGCATTTTTCGTGATTTCGTATTTATATGGGAGTTGTACTCCATACAAACATTTATATGATTGGTCAATAATGATAAATGAATTTATATGTAATAAAGACTGACTGAATTTAAATGTAATATAAATGTATTGAAATGAGGTATAATTAGTTTTTATTATTTCTTGAACAGGTATTTCTGAAGCTATGGGACATGCAGATTATTATGTTAATGGTGGGTTAAGCCCACAACCTGGGTGTGAGTTAAAAGCTGTTTTACCAAGGAAAATGCTATTTGAGAAATGTATGTATATTTACATTTTTATTTAACTAAAATTATCAAGCTGTTGAATGTGGACTTAATTAATAAACTATGTGTATTACTTGCTATCTTGAATACAACATTTTAAAATTATTTCCAGTTTTCTGTAGCCATTGGCGTTCGTACCAACTGTACACTCAATCTGTGATAAACCCATCAGCCTACCCAAGTACTGAATGTGGTCCAAACACCAAAATATGTAAATTACAAAAAGGCTCAGGGAAAACGTACACTTACATGGGTTTTGGAGCTAATCCAAGGTTTATTTAAAATTACTTAAATTAATGCATATTAATGTGATCACGCCGTTTTCTGAAGGGGTAGGCAGAGAGGATAGAATGCCACATCACTCTGTCCTGGCACACTCCCTCGTTTACTCCACATTCACACACCTTCTCACGCACGCACGCCGATTATTCCGACTTTTCACATGTCCACTTTCAAGTGCGTGTTGTACTTGATCATGCCATGTCTTTCTCCGCCTTCCTATTCTTCTACATCTAGGCACATTTGCATTTTAACTCCTCTTAGCCGGTCTTTCATCACTCATTCGCTCCACATGACCAAACCATCGTAAAAGCCCTTTCTTAATTTTGCCAAAGATGCTTATCTCAGCCTTGTACTCTCCTCTAATTTTGACATTTGTACACGTATCATACATGGTCTTACCACATATTCCACTGAGAGATTGCATTTTGACCCTTTTTCTGCTTCACTTTCATACATAAGGGTTGGTACCAGAACTCTATTATGTACTGCTAATTCTGCTTCTTTCAACAAACACTTATAGGCCACAATAGATTTTAAGGCACCATTAACTCTGTTTCCGGCACAAACCCTTCTTTTGATATCCTTATCCATTTTTCCGTCCCTAGTAAACATACTACCCAAACATATACAAATTCTTCAACCTGTTTTAATCTCTCTCCATTTTACTATTACATACAGTCATATCGTGGGGTTGCTGCCAAAAGTTGGTAGGTCACATTTTAGGTATATTGAGTTAGCGATGTATTGAGTGTCTTAAAGTGAATATCTATGCCCGGAAAAAGTTTGTAGCTCCTCCGATCTCAGTAAAGCAGCTTTACAGCTTATGTTTTTTTCAAGAAAATATCGTAAGTCCAGTTTTTTCTATTATCAAACAAGAAAAAAGTTGTAAAAACACTAACAAAATTTTCTCAGGCAATGAACAAGCCAAAATTGGCATGTATCGTTACTGCCAAAACATTGCAATATCACTAAGCATTTTTTTTCCCATTTAATTTGCTTGCATTTTAAAATTAAATTTTTACAGCTGAAATATTGTAAGAACACTTACAGTATTAATCCACAACCTTACAAACATTGTAATATCACTTATCAATTTCTTTGTGTTCAATTGATAGTATTTCAAGTAAAAAAATGTACAGCTAAAAGTTTGTAACTGCACTTTCAATATTTTCTCAACAGAAAAAAGTTGGTAAGTACAACCTTGCTTTGCAAAATAATATATTATATTGATTTTGTGTCATTTATTACAACAGTTGTTTTTTTTTTTTACATTCATTATACTTCAAATTATTTGAAAAAAAATAGCACGAAGTTTTTATCATTTCGTCTGATTTTAGAGAGAATGTCAAACTTTAAAATTGCGATTACTCCATAACATGTTTTATGGACTTACAACTTTTGGCAGTAACCCCACGATATTCACATTTCTTATGAAAACCATCACATTTGACTCTTCCACATTCATTAGCAGATCACTCTCCTTGCACACATTGTAAATCTTTGTAAAAATGTATTTAAAACTTATCATTAACATTGAACATACCTTATTATTCATTCTAGGCAATATAAACAATAATATGTGAAATACAACTAATACTTTACTTTCAGGGCTTATGGACGATTTTACGTGAAGACAACAGCTATTGCACCTTATATGTCTTATTGAAAAACTGATAAAGAAACCAAATATAGTTTTAAAAACATTACACTTTTGTTTTTAATTTAATGGGAAGTAATAATTAAAATCTATATCACTTACCGGTAAAGATGATGAGGATGTAGCAGCGAGCCCAGAACAATGCTGTGAAAGTATATTGGCTGCAGGAACACGGATAGCAAGGAGCCCTGAACTCCCAGCACGTTCCATCGACACACCTTGTCTGAGCACGACATTGTCAGTAGACGTTCTCCCTACAAAACACACCATAGACTGAAAGATTTTAGTAGGTGCTTGACCTTGGTTTTATATATTCTTGGCTTGCTTTGCTTAAATTTTTGCTCATAGATAACCACCAAAAGCCTTCCAAAATCTGTCAAAAAAAACATTGGATGAAGCACACACACACAGGATTGTTTCATTTTATACAGAAATCATTTATTTATAGGATTGATTCACTAATTGCAATAAATTCAATGTACAATTTTGAATCTCGAAGGTACCAATAATTGTGTCTATTGCTCCAACTGAAATTGACTAAAATGTCATCGTTGCGCCTGCAAATTCCGTTATGAAAATAAAATCAATTTTTCAGAAAAAGGAAAAAACAGATTTATTAAAAACACCTTTCATTTGTTACAAAACAAAAAAATAGAACTATATGTCGGATTTAGTATTATAATAATAGAATATTCAATAAAATAATATTCGCAAAAAAATGTTTAGCAGATTTTACAGGCGCAACGACGATGTGTATTTTGAAGTTTTTGGCTCATTGGGGTATTGCATTTACATGGACGACTTATATTTAAAAATGTTATATTGATTATTTCCTAATTTTTATTCAATAAAAAACATGCTATATTATTTTTAATCGATATTAAAAGTACTAAATCATGATTAGGTATTTTAGAAAAAAGTTAGAAGCCAATAAAAAATGTTACGGTGTTCAAAAAGCGAAAATATGAAGAAATAATAGGTGGTACAATTTCCGTGACTGCCAGTGTATGCATGTAACAAAAATGAATGAAACTACCACGAAGCCAAAACCTGATCCAATTTTTCTTTGTGTTATTGTGTTTTGTACACAAATAATCTTTAGAAGTTTAAAAATACACAAAATTACATAAACCAACTAATGTTACATGGAATTTATTTATCTTTTATGTGTCGGTTTTAAGTCAGCACAATTTGTTGTCTACTCAAAATTGCTCAACATAAGAGGCTGTATTATAAAGTTACTATCTACATGTATATCTTGTGAAAGATTGTATTAAAAATAAACAATACCTACCAGTAATACACCATCCCAAGTTTGGATTCCTCCACTGCTTTTGACTGGTATAGTTCCCTCCCCAGATTCTATTTTTGTTCGAAGTTGACCTCTAGCTTGCCTATAAACATAAGTTTTAAAAAAAAATTAAATTAACAGTTCAATTTTGAAATATGATAATGTTGCCTGTCGCATTCATTTTCACATTAAATGATTATATATTTCTGTTGTAGTAAAGGCATAAAAAAACCCTATATTATATTAAATAATTGTAAAAATTGGATTAAACCTATTAGGATGTCTATCCGGCGGCAAGCAAGCTTCTTCGTGTGGAGAGAATATTCTAGCATCGCCACAAGGAGCCGTGCTGATGTACAAATGGAAACGATAGTTGTCACGGAGCTCGTAACCTCCTCCAGCTGCTGGCCTCAAGGGATTATTGTTCCCCACTTTACCATCTGAAACAAATTACAAATTTACATATTCATATCTTGTTTGGACACCTTTGACAGTTTAGGGGTAATAATATAGGGATTGACAAATACTCACCAGGAGAATTGACTAATTCTGATAGGCATCCATACAAAAAATCTTGAAAGCATCTTCTAGAAATAACTTCAGCATGACAATCATTTACTGCTAAACCACTCGTAGAAAGGCGATCTCCTGATACACACTTTGTGCCGCTACTCACAGTTATAACCTACGGATAATTGTATTGGTTAATAGACATCAAACAAATACTTACAATAATGCAATGCATTCCTCCAATAAGAATTTCAGAGAAGTGACATTTCATACTTGAAAAATACTACCGGGTCTGAGGTGTCTAGTTACCCCCTACGTCACTCACTACATCATCAATAGGCATCTACTTCATCACTAGACATCTACGTCACACATTTTGTGTATGACGGTGGAATTTGATAATAAGTGGTGTTATGAAATAAACCCTAGGAAGCGTATATTTTTAGAAAATTTGTATGGAAACGCCCCTTCTAGTGAATTCTTGTGCGAAGAATGCATTATACATTTTATTTGTAGTGTTCGTCGTATTTCAGTCTTAATTAAGACGGAAGAACCTCTCTTCTGTGAGAAATAAAGGTTGCAGAGTTGGCTTTGCATCAACGAGAATAATCCATGTCTTAATCCTTCAGCAGGTTTTTTATTATATTTCCAACGAGTAGACAATATTCAATATTGAGAAAAAACCAAGTAATATTGCGTAGTTTATGTTAAACCAATTTGAAAGATTAACACAGAGTAGATACTTACTTCTACATTTTCATAGTTGATTCCATAAGTCATGACAATCCCTGCTAAAACTTTTCGCCGTATGTGTATAGGATCTGACTTTAATAAGTCATTAAACTTGTCAATGACCAATCTGCAATAAAACAAGTACACACTGTATAAGTCTTCAAAAAACATTGAAAAAAGGAAAAAAAAAAATACATAACACATAATATTTAGTTGTATAAGTATCTACAAAAAAAAAATCTAAACAAAAGGATTAATTTACTTTTGCATCTACATATTTTATATTGCAAATGAAATTCTGTAACATTTTAAAGAATCTCTATTTTATAATAGCAAAAATGAATATGTAACTAACTAAAATGAATATTCAACATATAATGCATAACAGTTAGTTAATATTTTTCAACAAAACAGCAGGCAGTGGAACAACAATTTTAGTAAAACTTACTTAGATATCTGATCAGCTAATGTTTGAGGTAAAGCAGATGAAATGACGGGTATCAAATCCGATGATAGCTTTGGGGAACCACTTTCTATAATCTTATCTTGCACTTTTGGTTTTATAAGAGCTGCTATGGCTGATTTGGAAGCACCCAGCTTCGCACTCTTCTTACTTGATCCTTGATATAAATACGTTTAATTTTAAATATATCAACGATGGAAAGGAAAAAGTTACCAAGTGACATTATGTGCAGAGGAAAATGATACCAAGCGACATAATAAAATTCAATATTGTCAATATTTGTATAATCATAAACTATACTGTAAATTTTTCTAGTTCATAAAAAAAATTAAGTGGTGTGAAAAACATAATTATCTAAATTAATGAGAAAAGAACCAAAATGCGTTTTAAGAAAAATCTTAATTTATTAAGTATTTTATATGTCGTTTTATCTAATTGCAATGTTTTTTTTATGTTATGGCAATAAATAAATTTAAGAAATGAAAATAATCTCAACATAGATGAAGGTTAGACAAATTATGAAACAAACAGTAATTTACAGGGTTTATGACCTGTCATATTTAAGCTGCTTCATAATAACAATACTTAAATGCAATCTCTCCAAGGTTTAAAATTCAGTATTTCCAGACAAGAACTCGGACAAGCACAAATATTTTTATTCAATATTTTATGTTACTGATCACTTGAAAAACATAAAAATATAAAACCTTGATCTCATTTATGAGTAGACAATATAAAACAATAATTTTTGTAATACATGACTACCAAAAATAAAAATATAACTAAACTCACCATGTCCTTCGAATTCTTGTCCTCGTATTTCACAGATTACCTTGTATCGTCTATTACATGAGTCCGTTCCAAATTCTATTGATTTGCAGTGAAAGATTGCATCAGGGAATGATTCATATAGTATATTGATGGGACTTTTCACAATGACTGCACTTACTGCACTTATCGGACTGCACACCAAAGGAGAAACATCAGATTCAACTTTTATATCAGCAGGATTAGATATTGGTTCTGAAAGGTTAAAAACATAATTTATCGTTAAAAAAAAACATAAATCATTTCAATGACTTGTCTGAAGATGGTTATAAAGATATTTTACCTAGGTTTGGAAGAGACGAGGAAGATACATCGTCATCAGTGGTGAAATCGAGAGGAGTTACTGGTGAAGGAAGAGGATAGTGCAAAGCAGCTAGAGCATTGGTAGCTGCCGCAGCTTTGGCTGCTTTCTTACTCGACCCAGTTCCAGAATAATTTACATTGTTGACCTGTGTTTGTATAAGTATATTAGACATTATTATATTACGTATCTGAAAACAATGTTTCAGAAATTCAAGTGCTATTCATTTTGAAAATCAGACAATCAGACAAACAAGAGGCTAAATTGGCAGTTCATAATGGAGTTCTGGTACCAACCCTTATGTATGGTAGTGAAGCGTGGTGTTGGAAAAAGAAGGATGAAAGTAGATTGAATGAAGTTGAAATGCGATCTCTCAGACAAATGTGTGGTAAGACTATGTATGATAGGTGTACAAATGTCGAAATTAGAGCAGAGTGCAAGGCTGAGATAAGCATTATCGACAAAATTAAGAAAGGTCTTTTACGATGGTTCGGTCATGTAGAGCGAATGGATGATGAAAGAACGGCTAAAAAAAATATATGATGGGACTGTGCCTGGATGTAGAAATCGAGGAAGGCCGAGAAAGACATGGCATGATCAAGTAAAACAAGTGCTTGAAAGTGGGCATGTAAGAAGTCGGAATAATCGACGTGCGTGCATGAGAAGATGTATGAATGTGGAGGAAGCAAGAGAAGTGTGCCAGGACAGAGTGGTGTGGCGTTCTATCCTTTCTGCCTACCCCTTCGGGGAAATGGTGTGATGGTTAGTTAGTTAGTTAGTTAGTTACAATTTTCAAGAGTAAATAAAAGTACAGGACTCTATTTTTTAAGGCTATATTTTCAGAAATACAGGTAAAGAACTTTTATATTAAAAATTCCTACATTCACTAACATTGAACATCAAGCTGTATTTTATATTAATTAGATATCATATAGATAGAAGTCCCATTTATTACAGTTATTTTGATAGCAATTAAAAGAAAAAGATGAAAGTTTCGTATCCCATCTTTAGAAAAGAATTGCACTGCCAGAGTGCATGTGTTGCAATTTCTTTTTTTAATGGGGGTTATTTCAATAGGTATACTACACATAATATGTCATAAAATAAATCACTAACTCCAGAAATACTTATTGCGATTAAGAGTAGTAAAATCTTCAGTTTGAAAATGGTTTAATTTGATTTATATAGATTTTAGATTTAAATTGACTAAATAAGTGGAGAAAGTGACTTTTGACTGTTAAACTTCATTCCTTTTTTGATTGAGATTCAATTCAGAATATTCTTAAACCGGAGTTAGTGATTTCTGCCCGAATGCCTACGATATAATACTACTTAAAACATTTTATAGCTAAATAAAAATTCCAAACAAACTTACCAATACGGATATTGTAAATTTGGCACAATGTAAAGGACCGGATTGTGATACCGTTCTGTAGTTTAAATTTGGACAAAGTTTGTTTAATATGGCGACAGGACTGTTATTAGCTGCATTATTTATCACTGTATTTTTTTCCGATTCTTTGATCAAACACCTTTTTTTTTTTAAAATAGGTTCAACTAGAAATGTAAACATAAGTTAAGCGCAAATTGTCGCCGTGGCGGTAAAGAGAGCCAACCCACATAGAATACATATGGAGTTTAGCTCTCTTCACCACCACGATGACGAAACAAACTTTTTAAAATCAACAACTTGTTTCCTACTTTCTGGCAGTTATATCTGACTAGGTATTTGAAAATAGCCCAAGAATTAAAATATTTGGATATACATACAATCATATGAATGCAAATATTTCCTTGTTTTAAAATTTAAAAAATAGTCATCATTATTATTCTACCTCTGTTGAAAAATAAAATTTATTTTAATATTTAAAAAAAAAGAAATTACCATAAATATTAGCTTTCAGCATTCCTAGTCATAGAATAATTTTAAACAATTTCCTAATGTTACGTTATTGCCTTTTAAATTTAAAAACAAACATAAATGGAAGATTTTTCATGAAGATATTTATCTTAAGTATAAAAAATTACAAAAATTGTAATAAAGAGATTTCTTGCTCATAGATTGTTATAATCTAAGTATGAAGAGTATGTTCTTTTATTATTTTATATAACATTTACATACATATATTTCCTTGTGAATATTAGCTATCATTTATTTACTATCTTGCATCTTATAATAATTTTTGAAATAAAAATATATTCCAATCCTTGAGGTGGGGAGTGCAAGCCTCTAAGGTTCATATAAGAGACTACTATCTAGGGAGAGACTAGATCTACTCTCTCGTATCCGCAAATAATAGTGCATAGGGCACTGAATTGATACACCAAGTGCAGTGAATCTTGACCATTTGTTACTATTTTCAGTATTTGTTAATTGAGTAGATTTTTTAATTAATAAATTACCCCCATTTCTTGCAAGTTTGTGTTTCCTTAGGTTTGAAGTTGGGACAAGTTTTATAGCAGTAACCTAGAAATCAAAAAATTATAATTATTGTACGATTCTGCCATTTAAGAGGCTGTTGGTTTATTGAGATGTATGTAAATATTTTTTCATTGGGTGTGAATTGTGCCTTCAAAGTATAATATAATAATGCATAATTAATTCATGTCAATGTATTTATTTAGATATAAAAAAAGTTTTTTTTTTCTTATTCACATTGTAATTATTTAACAGTTTTTTGAGAAGAATCTTGTATACTTTTTACTATCATTAATGATCTAGGAATTGCTTCATGATTAAAATAAAAAGACCCATTTTGGCTAAAACCACACGACACGCTTTTGACTGACTTATAGTTAAATAGTAAATCAACTCAATGGGTTATTTTTACCTTTTTGGCAGTAGTGGAAAGATCTGAAAAAAAAAGAATAGACCTGTTAACATAATTAATAACAATAATAATTGTTTATTTTCGCATCATCCCACCCGCTATCCATAGCCCACCCCCCCCCAAATCCATAGTTCCCCACCCCCACTAATTAGATGCAACTTTGTATTTTAATGTTAGTTTTGTATTAGCTCTGATGATGGTACGGTGGTACCGAAACTAGTTAGTAATAACTCAATTAAAAAGTGAATCAAAAAACAAAGTGATTTTTATTTTATTTAAAAAAAAGTTTACAATGATTTACAAAGTTAATGGTGATAATGTAAATAAAGTATTTAAATTGTATTTAAATGGTAGTTTATATATTTTTACATTTAACAGGATTACATATTATCATATCTGATATCCTATATGAGTGTATCACTCTGTACATAAATAAAAAAAATTAGGAACATAAAGATCTTTTTTCCTCCTTCCATCGTCATCATATCATATTATACCAGTGAAAAGTTAATAGATTTAACCTGTTAACCGCGCGGGACGCATAAATACGTCAAACATAAACAATATCAGTACGGGTAGGACGTATGAACACGTCCTTCAAATATATGTTGCGCCCTGGAACGGGCCGAATGTATATTTTACGAACAACAAAGGTATTAGTCATCCATACATGTCTCGACATAAATAAACGAAAAAATATATTAACAACATTTTGAGTGTGTCCAAATAAAGCGTCGCGCCATTTTATTGTAAATTGGCAGATATGGATATCAAATACTAGGTGAAATGGGGAATGTTGTAATACATCAAGTGGCCACTTAACCCAGCCAATGACAGGTCATAAGCCCTGTAAACGCCTAGATGTCCATATTCCCTTCCAAACTTCTCGTCTCTGTTGAGATGTCAAATTGAAAAAATATATATTTAATAGTCTTTTGATTTATTTTAGGCATAAAAATAAAATAAAAAAACAAAATTAAGTCTTCCAGGCGTAAGTATCCATCACGTACTAACACTTCCTGGTGAAAGAGTTCGCGCCCGTTACAGTTGTGTAATTAGAAAGAGGAGCGCCCGGTTAACAGGTTAAAGCCAAACTGCTCTTTATACATATCGACGCCTCCTACGTATAATATCGTAAACCACAAATCGTCAATTTTTAGTTTTTGGTGGATTTCGTCTGTATTTAACTATATCTTTAATTCTACCAAAACAAAAAAATTATTTTGCCAATAATAAGGTCTTTTTTGGGGCGTTATTTGTCGTATCTACAACCAATGCATATGAACGAAAATATTTTCAAATGCTCCTCCTGTAAAATCGCATTTTGTGGGTTACGATATTATACGTAGGAGGCGTCGATATAAACAAAATCCTATATAATATTATCTTAATAATTCAGCAGTCAGATCCATGTTCATTAGGGTTCTACGGTAATTTTTAGGTATACTTAAGTTTAATAAATAAATATCTCAATGAAAAATACTGGCTATTAAAAAAGTCCTAAAACTATAATAATAACTTCACATTAATTTTGCCATTGATGCCATATTTAGACATTAACATAGGTTTATGTTGGCATATACTGCTACTGCATTGGTATACTAATTGCAGTTTATCTTGATTTATTACAATACATGAAGGTAAGATGACCAGTCTTACGCTTCAGCCAAGGTATCCCATGTGAAATATTTTAAGTGAAGAACACATTTCATATTGACCCCATCGGGAATAGAGCCTGCGACCTCATTCCAAACGAGCTACCACTGCACCACGAGGTGGGCATAAAAAACATTACTATCGTAAAAACTATGGTAGATTAATCTAAAAGGTATTTTAATATGTTGTCATATTATGTAAATTAAGACTGTCAACAATCATGGGGTGTTTTTGCTAGTGTATGACATGAATATCCATAATATTGTTCCTACATTTAATTGTAACCAGTTAGATTTTTCAAATCTATAATAAAAAAGGTTTGTTAAATATTTAAGCTAGGTACATTACAATATTTCATTTCACTTTGAAACTAAGCTACAAAAACAACAGGATTTCTAAGTGCCAAACATGTTCTCGTCGTAATAAATCCGACATATTAGTTCGTTCAATTATATTCAAGTATGCCATAAGTTTAAACTTCATGCGATAATCACTATTTTATCGAATTATTTTGTATACCTTCAACATTGATGTCATCGGCAAAGCAGGAATTCATAATTATACTTAATTTAAAATTACACTGTGCTATTAAACTTTGATTATTAGATGGAAGATCTAATATTTCAATTTTGTATCAATTTTAAACTCGCTACATAAACCTTATTATTTTCATTTTATTTTCAGCCTGGGAAATTAAAACAAGCCGACAGAACTGACAGCGGAAATCGGCGCAAATTACCATAGAAATTTACAATACATAATACAATAATAAAAAAATCAAAGACTATAAAGGCCCCTCCAAACAATGGCCACCGCCATAGAAAACCCAGAGAAAACGTATATTGAGCGTTGGGGCTCAGACCTCTAGTCGACTCTTTCTATCACATGGATATTTATCGGAAGACTCTTTCTTACGTCTACGACATAGATTAAATGATTGGGAGCCACGAATTGTCCATAGACTAATGTACATAGATGATAGAAATTCTAGGAGCGGGGGTTGGCGAGGGGGCGGGCTGCACCTGTGTGCCCGGATGGCCGCTGTGTCGGTTTTTTTGGCACACATCAAAGGAAGCTTTGCATATTTGCCGCTAGGTTCGCGCCGTTCGGCCGATCGCAGTTTCGCAGCGTTTATTCAGTTTTCGTTTTTTCGTGGTTGTCTCTTTAAAGTCGGCTATGTGCACAAAATCTAATTTTTCACAAAAAAAACAGTTTGTAAAAAATATTTATCAAAACTGGTGAAAAATGAAATATAAATGAAAAAATATAACATATAGTTCCTTTCTTTTACGTAAAAGAAGTCAAACCATTTATTTTAGTCATTAAATAAGAACTTAACGAAAGAAGCAAAAATTGGCAGTACATAACGGAGTTCGGGTACCAACCCTTATGTATGGTAGTGAAGCGTGGTGTTAGAAAAAGAAGAGTGAAAGTAGACTGAATGCTGTTGAAATGCGATCTCTCAGGCGAATGTGTGGAAAGACTATGTATGATAGGTGTACAAATGTCGAAATTAGAGCAGAGTGCAAGGCTGAGGTAAGCATTATCGACAAAATTAAGAAAGGGCTTTTACGATGGTTTGGTCATGTGGAGCGAATGAGTGATGAAAGAACGGCTAAAAGAAGTTTAAATGCAAGTGTGCCTGGATGTAGAAGCCGCGGAAGGCCGAGAAATACATGGCTTGACCAAGTACGACAAGTACTTGAAAGAGGACATGTGAAAAGTCGGAATAATCGGCGTATGTGCATAAGAAGATGTATGAATGTAGAGGAAGCAAAGGGATATTTATGTACTATGCAGCATTAGGTACTAATATTTATTTTTATATATTTTTTGTAATATCTGGCACATAACAGAGTTTACAGATGCATGAAGAAAAAATTACCTATTCAGTGTTACCCAGAACTCAAAATCATCAAAAGCTGCACATGCACAAATGCACATAGCAGGTTTCGCAGTAACAGCGACGTTTTGTTTCTTTGTTGTCAATTTTCGAATTTGAACTCAACGGCAAACGGGCGGTCGAATCGTCGAATTATGTTTGTGTCGAACCGAACTGTCACAATGTCGCATCGTTGGAGCAATACTGAAACCGCTAAATTCATCGATTTTGATACAGTCATTCAGCAAGATACAGTCATTTCATGTTTGGGATTTTATGAAAATTTATTTAATATTATAAAACCCAATTTAAAGAATGAGACATGCATGACTTTTTGAATAATGCATGTCTTATTATCTGATATTCAGAAACACCATATCTATAAAAATTCAAAAAACTGAAGGAGAAAAAGGTTTATTTGCAGACCAGTTAATACAAGGGTTGCTTATTTATTTATTTTATTTCATGAAAATAGGTATTTATTTATTTTATTTCATGAGAAATTCATCAACCGGTTATGCGTATAATTCTGATATCAAAATAATTAGATAATTATGATTATACATAATGATTACTATACCTACTTTCAACATTAATTTTATTTCGTTGGAATTTTTCCGTTTAAATAAAACATGTTTTGTTCTTCTTTTAAATTATATTTATTTATTATTATTTACACTAAACTGTGAATTTAAACATTGTACATGTAAATACAAGAAATTAATAAATAGTCAACATGAAATATTTATTTACCCTGAGACTTTTATATTAATATTTCATGTGTGATACCTTGGACTGGTACTGAAGCTAGATACTGATCATCTTGCCTTCATGTAATATAAGAGAGTCCATACTTTAACTCGGCCTTCCTAGCGCAGCTGTCAACAGAAAATTTGACAGCTAGTGAATTAAGTTGACGGTGTTAAATTTATTTAGTACATTCTTTAAAAACAATACGTTTTAATTGAATTCATAAATAAAACAAATAATACATGATATTCCAAATTTATTCAATAAAAAATTAAAGTAAGTACACAATAAATCTATCACATAGATACATAAGTGTAAAATAGGATGTAAACAAATAAACAAATGTAATATAAAATATTATTGGTATTCAATTACTTAAAATATTAATATCCTATTAATCGATCAAAGAAAAAAATGTAAGAGGTTATTGTATCACATTTTCACTTATTTCTATTAAACTATTACATTAAAAAATATTTATAGCAGAGGGTTACAAGAAAAGATTTATAACAAAAGGCGAAGAATGAGACAAATTAAAGTAGGTACACATAAGTACTGAAGTAAATAAAAATAAATTAACAGTATGTAGGAATATTATTTATTGAATTGGCTTTAACATTGTGGAATAACATATTGAATTATATAAATAAAACACTGATTTTTGTCCACTGAGTTTATTTTTTAACACGACATGTTTCGGACACGCAGTACTGTCCATCTACAGGTGTCAGGTCCCTGTCAGTATCTAAACTTTTCATTGTATATTTATCTTCAGTTTTAAAATTGTGGACAAAAAACAAAGTGTTTTATTTATATAAATTCAGTATGTGGGAATATTTACTGGGAGTATTCTGTACAAATGTACACATTAACAGATTTACTAATACATTAAATAAATCTGTGATTAACAGTAAGAAAATAAGAGAAAATGTAACGAAGTCTTAGCGAGACAGAAAACCACATTGATGAAAACAAGAAGCAACGACAAAAGTATAATATATAAAATTTATAAAGTATGTATATTTATAACAGTAAGAATCAAAAGAGAAAGTTTAATGAAGTCCTCGTGAGACAGGAAATCACACAAATAATAATACAAGAAGTTAAAAATTGAAGAGAATGTTGCTGACGAAAGCTGCTTATCATCAAAACTTGGAAACATTATCGACTGATCAGCATCTTTTTTGTTAATCCAGTTATTTCTCACACATTTTAGAATGTGTACTGAATCAAATACAAAAAATAACAGTTTAGTATTATCACTAGGATGTGGGAATACATGATTCATTAACAGAGGAGAGTTAAAAAATGTCATAGCCTTCCTATTTATTGCGTTATTGTCGCTTACTACACAGACTACAAGACATCCTATTGTTTCCAATCCCACAATTACACTATTTATAAATAAATGTAATTGTTCTGCATCCATGCGTTTTACAGGCAAAATATTTACGACTTCTTTAAAGGATGATATTAGTCTCGGTTAGGAGGCAGTTTGTGGATTCCATATGCTCCACATAGGGAGCGGATATGGTATAATGAATGAAATTAGTCTCTGTATTATAAAAACATGAACGGTGGATGCAGCCTCTTCGGTATTATAAGCGGCCCCTACAATATTGCCTGCCTTATAATCCACAAACGATTCAACGTGTAATTATAAAATTATGTTGAATAATTGTACGTTTTCTTATTTAAAAAGATTTATCTGTTCCACAATAAAAGTAACCTTTTTTTGAGAGTCTAAATCATCCTTTAAAACAAACAATCAAGTCATTTAAATCATCACAAATATTTTTTACACGGTCACTAACAGTTTTTTCAGCACACAACCTAAATAAAAATAATTTTTCCATGAAAAATTGTGTCCAATCGCCAAATCCATCGCTTGTCACTTGTTTTTTACACAGTTCTTTAAATGAATAAAAACTTTTTGATGACACATACACTTCATTTGTTGTAATGCTATTTTGAATGGCAATATTTAATTTTCTCGCTTCCTTACGATCTTTCGGTGACACTTTCACGCAGAGATGTGGCTGGTGTAGATAAATATAAAAGGCAGTTTGGGAGAATTGACCCATTTATTATCGAAACCTGGTGGTAGGGAGTGAGCTTCACATACCTGAAAATACAGTAAAATAAATGATTTAGTTGTTATAATCATAATGTTATACCCCTAAAAAATAATATCAAGTGTGTATAATTTCAATAATACCACAGACAGAACATATTTTGAAAGAACATTTTTAAGGTTATGTGTCTGTTACATTGTGATTTGTTATTTTACAAAACAAGAGTTATTAGTTGTTAAATCATAATGATGCTGATGTAACAATAAACTAGAAGTAATAATATATGAATAAACTTACCCTTGAAGATGGCAAATGGCTTTCGTCCATTTTTTTCTTAAACTATCATCTTTGGGGAATGTAAACACGTGCACTTTTGTACCACCTGAATAACTCTCTTTGCAGTTTGGTACACTACATTTATTGACCATATTTGAGTTTGATATTTAATAGTTTTAGTAATAAACAACACAAGCACAAAGCGAAAAAAAACAAACAAGCGCCTCGGACCCCGTACTTGTACCATATCACAGATTGCCGGAGAGCTTCTAGCCGTCCAGAGATAAAACACTTAGCTTATATACGTTGGCGACCTAACGCGCCACGATGCGTCCTAGAAAAGAAAGTTACGTTTATGAAAGAGTCTTCCGATAAATATCCATGTGATAGAAAGAGACGGCTAAAGGGTCTGAGCCCAGCCTTACGTTTTTATGGCTCTGCCCCAGTTGCGGCCATTGTGTGGAGCAAGCTCAAGGTCAAGATTAGTGATGTTAACCGGCATTCGGAAATCAGTTATTTTCATATAGTAGTTGCAGAAACTCCAGTATGTATGTAAATCTGTGAGTATGTAGATAAGTGTTGGTTGCAGTAATAGGGTTCTTCCCGATAGCATGAATATCCTTGAAAACGTTTTAAATATTTAAAGTATATTTTTACAATTCCAAACACAGTGATCCAAAATTTTGTTTCATTTATAATTTATGTTTTAAAAACACGAAGATACGAATGATTTTTAACACCCGTTATTGGCTAATGACGTCATTCCCGTCCACCGTGAAAGGCGTGAAATTCATTCCGTAGTGAGCGCCTATATTGCTGTGACGTCACACCGCATGCGCGCCAAATGGAGGATTTTGCGAGCGATTTGAAAAAGTGCTATTTCAAACCGCGCTAGAAAATTCATGACATCGTAAAAATTTAAAAAAAATTCCCTTGATATTGTAATTTTTCAATCAATTTTTTGAAATAAAAAATCGGGAAGTACCCAATTGAACAAGCATAATTTTATGTGTGTACAATAAAATAATTAGTCGGTAGTTAAAATCAGAGCGGCGGCGGTGCGCTGTGAGCTGTGACACAAACATGCCGCGAAATTATCTCTTTACATAATTTTTTTTGGAGTATTTTTTTTACTTACCTTTGCAACTGGTAAATAAAATAAACTAGTAAAAATTATCATCATTCCATGTTCGCTCCTTATGTGGGGCAATAGACATTAAATATGTAAGAATTATATTATTTTTTGTAATTGATTAAACAAACTATTTATTATAATAATATAATTCTTACATATTTAATTTGAAAGTGGGCATGTGAAAAGTCGGAATAATCGATGTGCATGCATGAGAAGAGTAGAGGAAGCAAGATAAGTATGCAAGAACAGAGTGGTGTGGCGTTCTATCCTCTCTGCCTACCCCTTCTGAGAAATGGGGTGAAGTCTGGTTTTTATAAAAAATAGTTTATTACAAAGTTTTTCTTGTAAAAAAAGCAAATCATCTGGAACCAAATTGATAATGTCGGCATCGGCATCGCCGTGTATGAATATTAAGGGTAACCAAAAAGGTCCGGGATTTTGATACCAAAGAAAGCCAAAATATTTTTTCGGATTTTTTTTTTATATAGAGGTACTGCATTTAAGAGATCTTTAAAGATAATTGAAAAATCAATTATAGTTGCTTATTGGAATGTCCTATAAAAATATTATATTATAAGAAAACCAAGCTTAACTCTAAAACTTCTATAGGTAGGCACCTGTGCATGCATCCTCTCGGCGCGATGGTTAGTAAGTTAGGACTCTGTGACCTCAACCTTCCGAATTGAACTAAAAGTAATTATATTTTGCAAGGATCTTGTCAATACCACTACATTGAGAAGTCATAGTGTATAGTTCGCGTCATGTAAAAAGACGCTGGCGGTCAAGTTGCGCACTAGCGAATTAAGCGATTAATCGGCCTTAATTGCGACGCAGGCTGGGCGGGTCACTTGCGCAGACCCACCCTTTCCACTTTCCTCCAGCGTCTTCTTACTTGATGCGACCTGTACCAAGTATTGAAGTGATCATTATGACTATTTCATTCTCTGCATACAATAAAAACAAGAAGATTTGACACATAATATGTGAAATTTATTAGGATATACTAGTACATAAAAAAATGCAGATCCTTAAAATAATTACTAAACAAGCAATAATAATAATAAATATTTTACAAAAACACAATTTGATTTATATGGGTAAATAGATTTTACAAATGATTCCATTGCGAGGATTTTTTACAATACAAATATACATCTCAATTGGCGTAAAAAATGCATAATTAACAATATTTTCATCATTTTATTACACTGCACATGACAGATAAAAATTTACACTATATTAGGATCCCCGCAATAAACTAAATAAAATTTATTAAAAAACTCGACGCTATCACAGAAAGTATGATAAATGAAATAAAAATTACAACAAGATATTTAAAAGTACACTTATTCATTAAGAATAATTTGTTTCACAAATGTCACAGTAAGTGTAAGAGTAATACACTACACATTGCAGTCTATTTAACAGGAATATTATAATTCCATCCATTATGAAGTGATTGGTAAAATCATAACATTATCATTATCTCGCTTTCCCTCTAAGGTATATAATAACAGTAGGTGTGTAGACCGCTTAGTTCTTGTGGCGAGTGGTCAGGAGTTTCCCACTTGTTACTGCTGCCAGCTCTCGCTTTCTCTCTGAAAGTGCACTCAACTCCTGCACTGAGACTTAGCATCTTATAACATTAGGCGTCTACACCGCTTAGTGCTTGCGGCGAGTGGTCGGAGGTCAGGAGGAGCTGCCCCCCTGCTGCTGCTGCTGGCGAGCCGCTGCTGCAGCCCGCGCCGCCGCCGCTGCGGCCTGGCGCCCCGCGCTGGACCGCAGCTCTCGCTTCCTCTCCGAGGGCGGCTCTACTTCCTCGCGCTGCCGCTTGCCCCGGGGCCTCCTGTTAACTGTTTTCTTTCCATCGCAATTCTCTTGAGATGACGGCTCTGAGGAAGATGCATCTTCAGCTGCGCTTCCTTTGTTCTCTTCCTCCTTACTGTCATTACCAGTTGGAGAATCAGGCTTCTCTTCCGATATTTCAATTGCACCTGTTGTACACAAATTAGTTGCAAGCGGTATTGGTGCTGGAATTGACCGTTTTTCCTCTTCCATAACCATTCCGCCAGCACGAATGACAGTTGAAGGAGCTATAAGATCTTCCAGATCCATATCATTAGTATTGGTGTTGGTAACATGCGCTATTGGCGGTGGCCGCGGGGAAGGAATGCGATTGAGGATGTTTTCTGGTACCTCAATTCGGGTTCCTGTATCTTTGTGGGCTTCTACGACACTGGTTTCTATTTCTCTTGTTCGCTCCGTAGGTTGAGCAAAACTAACAACAGTAGCTTGTTGATCGTCTAGCGATCTACCAACATATTCTGCTGAAGATTTGGTCAATTTTTCAGAAGACTCCCTGGAATCACAATCTTTCCTCTTTGATGACCCTGGACTCACGAGGCTCGCACTTAATGCACCAGATGCCATTTGTTCGAATAATATTTTACTAATATCAGTTTCCTTTTTATCCCATTTAGCTGATTTTAGAAGCTGTTCTTGAACAGCTGTAAACTCCACTGGAAGGCGAGATCTTGGATTATCAGACACTTTGGATTTCTCTCCTTTAGACAGATCTGTTGAATCACGCTTTTCATGTTCTCTAGATCGCCTCTCTGAAGCCTTTAAAATAGCATCGTACGAAGAACCTTTACTTAGTGATTCAAGTAAATAAGTATCATGAGGAAGAAGCAAATGTTGCAACTGCGCTTGTCTATCTAAGGCAGATTTGTGTTGTCGAGAAGATGTAGTATATGTAGAAGAAGACATACTTGGAAGTCTAGAAGTGCTTACTTTGCCTGAAGTTCTTGATGTTGTTTGAGATGTGTTACTGTGTGATGTGGAAGAGGCTGAACTCACCCCTAAACTACCATTGATTAGGCCACACTGGGAGAGTGCATCATACGCTGATGACATACCAGACTGAACACCAAACGGATTAAGTCCCCCCAAGCCTAAATGCGGATATAGGAGTCCGGGGTTTGGAAACAAGAAGGGAAACTGTGAAGCTGCATTTCCTGAATTTTTCCCACTAGTTGTGTGTGTTTCATTACTCTTACGTGATTTAGGTTTACTGTTAGAAGATGTAGATGTGCCACTTTCAGCTGCTGATGTAGAGACACCAAGATTAGCCATATCCATTCCAGAAAAACCAGATAATCCTAAACCTGCCAAGTTTGCAAACATGTTTCCAGTACTCATATTTCCTAACATGTTTGGCATTCCTCCAAATGGAAGAAGTAAAGGATTTTTAGGATCGAATCCACCAAGACTCGCCAAAAGTTTAGGATCAAAAGCACCTAGATTCTTAGGGGCTAAGTTAGCCAAATTAGACAAACTGCTTGCAAGTGCTTTGGGATCAAGCCCGGATAAACTGCACAATAGAGATGAATTTAAATCTGCCAAATGAGAAGCAGATAAGCCACCGAATCCCATATTTGAAGCCATAGTAGAAGAAACATTTGTTGCAGAATCTATCAGCGGTGGACGTCCCTTCTTCCTTTCTGGAGGATTACTACTCGGTGCTACTGATGCTGATCTTGGAGGTCTTGATTCTTGTGAAAGTTTTACGGATTCTTTGATACTGTCTGTCCACTTAGAATCAATATCATACATCGGATTCTCCCCTATCCACTGTGTTAAATGTTTAAGTAGTGGAGCTTTGGGCCCATTCAAACGTTTACCAGTCAACCTGTTTATAACTGGAACATGTTCTTCACCAGTAAGTAATTTGAGGTCTAGAGCAGGTTCCACTCTCCTCCTACGGCGCTGTGTCATATACTCTGTTAAGGCTTCTGCGGATGCATTTTGTTCGGCTAACCACTTGTCGACCCTGGTTTCGTGTGAATAGGAGTTGATTTTGGGGCTAGAAATATCCGCTACTTTGTTAATGTCAGCGATCATTGCTTCGTAAGATTTTTTCTGAGACATGGAGGGCTGCGAAGTTGCTGCCTTTTGATGTTTCATTAAAAGGTTTTGTTGCTGCTCAAGAGACTGAGATAAAAATGCTGATATATCCTTAGGAGGTAGTTGCGGAGATGGTACACTGGTAACTGTAATAGAGAAAGGCTTCTGTGTGGAAGGAGCGGGTGGAGAAGAGGGTGGTGCAGCAGGCGTGAGGGTGATACTTGCTGGGACCTGAGCTTTTTTGAGGCCCTCTAGCGAGGGTGCTGGAGAACTGCGCACTTCCAGTGGAGTGACAGATAGAGAAACGGAAGAGATGCTGCTCTTGTTAGGGCTGGGACTCGTGGCCTGACCTTTAGCTGCAGATAGCCCGAGAACAATCTCATCTAACTTTCTACGTTTCTTCTCCTTTCCAATGACAGGCTCAGGTTCAGGCTAAAAAGAGAAACATTCTTTGTGATACATCTACTGTATGGTTATGAGATTCAAAAAATTAGCAATAAGCAAAAATGACAAAAAACATGTGAGGTTGGGGTACATCCAGAAGCAGGGGAAGAATGAAAAGATTAATTTGTGTAGAAGCCTGGTAATATTCCTACCAAGATTGGTTAGGTATGTCACTAAATGACGTATTAAAAAGAAGTCTTTCTTCTACAAAGCCAGTAAAAAAAAAACACCAGTGAGGACCAATTTAACTTTCTGTAATATTTTTTCTATGCAAATAAATAAAATAAAATAATATATTCTACACAGGGTTAGTGAGAAATTTGTTCCCAGTCATATTTGCTATAGTTTTTGGTGATGCCGTCTTTTAACTTTCCTATAGTAAATGTTAAATGATAGTAAACTTAATCAGTATTTTACCACATTATTCCTCTTCATCAATTTACTAAGGGTGTCATCCAGTTTTCTTTTGGGAGGTTGCAGTGGTGCAGGGGGTGCGGCTTTCTTGGCCATGGAGAAGTCCTGCACCTCGCTCAGGTCCAGGGGCGCGGAAAGGTCCACGGGGCCCGCGGGGGGTGGCGGCGCGGGGCGCTGGTGGGCGGGCGGCGGCGCGGGAAGCGTGACCGCAGGGGTCGGGGCGCGCCCCCCTGCGGGAGCGGGAGTAGAGCGCCGTGACGAGTCACTCGAGTCTTCTCGTTCCCACACTCCGCTTAAAGCTTTTGAAATGTTCGCCCCTTGATCTGAAAATTAAATTTATTGATAGATATCGTTCTGACAGTGCTTACAAACACAAAGCTTTGCATTCTCATGGCACAAGATTTGTGAGAAATGAGGGATTGTTAGTCCATAGGTTACCAATAAATACAGACAGAGAACATTGAGCTACATTGTACTCAAAATATTTAATGAAATTCCCCGAGATCTTTTAAATTAAATCAAAATCTAAGAAAAAAATTATATCTTGGATAATTAATTACGATGAATTGTATTGAGTGTTTCTGGTTACAGAACCAGATGCACTTACTTCCTTTTTTTTTATTTTAACTTTTGCACATTATGTATTTTATATAAATATTTATTATTATTATTATTTAATTTTAGGTGAGCATATGCCTAAATCGGACCATTAGTTTAGATTCAAACTTTAGACAACTTGTCGAGTCCATTCTTTATACTCCTTTTGGTAAATAAAAAACCGACTAACAAGCCGGTTTCTCAGTTTAGTGGTTTTTGAAATAATTATACACATGAAAAAAATAGAATGGACCGTTATTATCTAATAAAAAAAATACTCACTTTGGGGATGTGCTTGAGGTGGTGGCGGAGTGGAGAGCAGGGCGTGAAGCTTGGCTCGCTCAGTCTCCACATCTATAGCGATGTGTGTCTTCCGGCGCTTGGCTGAGTGAGCACTCACCGGAGAGTCCCGGGAGGCTCCCTGGCCGGGCGGGGGATACTCCTTGTTCTGGACGGTGTGGACCACGTGCTGCAGTCGGGACTCCAAGGAGCTGTCCTTGAACCACCCCACTGCTGCCGGACCCTCCTTCTCTCCTCTCACTGATCTCGCCAGAGTTTCCAGTTCGGAAAGGGCACTTCCAGTCTCCGGCTTTTCGTCTTCGTCATCTCTCTTTTCCGAGTGCTGGGAACGTCTTTTGCTCCGCCTAACAGAAGGTTTGTCCCCCTCGATATCTTCCTGGTCTGAATATTCAACTTCTGGACTTGCGGGGCGCTTACGTTTTGATTCCGACCATTTACGGGCACTATCAGCATATGGTAATTTTGGGTCACAGAATAATTTACGATAGGAATCGCCGAGTCCGTGTCTGAAAAAAATAATTTAATATAGTACTGGGACCAATAGTAAATGTGATTTCAATGTTTAGCATTAGTAAAATTTTAATTCAATCGAGACAATATTATGCATAATAAAACATCTTACTTGCAAACTCCAATAACTAAAACCTTGTCATGTGTCCCAGGGACCCACCAAGGTGGTATGCCGTCTGTCTTTTCACAGTAATTTATACGTGAATCTAATAATGGATGACAAATGATTTCTTCTCTGAGTACCCTCAGTAAATCAATTCTAAAAAATAAGTAGTTTAAGAGTAAATATATATATTTATATTATAATAATATGTACATTGTAACAGTCAGTGAGAAACAAACATACCTTTCTAATGTGGTGATGGCTCGATCTTCTCCTATAGGTTCGGCAGTGATGTCATTCATGGGCATCTCTTCTTGGCTGACATTGAGACCGCATTGGTGTTTACACATTACCATGAAAGCCTTTAGGTAGTCGGTGAGAATTTCATCAGACTTGTCAAGGTGAGCAATGGCACGGAACCGGCCCCAGCGAAGGCTCTTACTAGAAGGGTCAAACTCCACTCCGTAAGATCCTACAGTTCGACAGAATGCTTCCTCTTCAGTCTTACTCCATCTCCACTGAATCTCCTCACGTTCCCTTTCACGAACTATTTGCTCCATTTTCTCTCGCCTTTCCAGTTTCTGTAATATTGGCATTTCTTAGTATTGCGCAAGAAGTAGTGACTTCGTTTACATGGAATAATTTAATTTAATTTTCACCACTTGTGGTCTTATGTGAGCACGACATTTTGAAATTAGAAAAACAAAAAATTAAGATTCGATATTCAAGTTTTTGAGTTCTTTTTTTAAATGTAAAAATCACAATATTCGAGGGTTGTAAAATATATGTTTTGTGATGTTTATTACAATGTCGCTAACTTGTGAGGGTTAACTTACTATGCAATTTAAATCAATTTTAAATTGTGTTCTCACCAGGAATCGAACCCGGAACTATTATGGGGGTTAAGGTTAGATAAATAAGGAAATAAAGGATTAAGCAATATTTACCCGAGCCCGCTGCTGCTGTTTGAGCTCTTCCCTCTTGTAGCTCCTCTGGTAGGAGGTGATGAGGCGGCGCAGCCTGGTGTTGAGGTCCTGCATGGAGGGCCACTGCGCCGAGCTGGGCCCCGCCTCGCCGGGCGCCGTCTCGCCGGGGGCCTCCTCCGCCCAGGGCCCGGAGACGCGGGCGGGGACGACAGCGGAGTGTCCTCCCCGTCCGCTTCACCCTGCTCCAGGATGCTCTTCATCATGTCTTCGTTCCTAAGCAAACAATACACATTTTTTGTAGCTTAATATTTGTGCTCATTTGAAGTAGGCACATAATGTGTTCAGACGAAGATAAACATTTTTTAAACTGGACAAGCTATATCAATTTTTCTAAAAAAGTACAATTTATAAACTGCTCAGACTGCTAATGTATAAATGTACGAATAAATAAATAATAAGTAGGGTAATCACCTATTTAATTAGTAATCAAGATATTAACAATAGACAAATAAAAATATTGGCTTAAACACATTATATTAAAATTAACAAATAGGGTTAAATCCCGTTGCGTATAAAAATCCTTGGTAGATAATTAATCTTATTATACGTAAACTACGTTAAATTAAAAGGAAAAAAAGGTTCGATACCTATTATTACAAAATGTTATCATTGATGTAAAATCTTATAGAATAACAA
Source organism: Micrasema minimum (assembly GCA_022494985.1). Taxonomy (NCBI): domain Eukaryota; kingdom Metazoa; phylum Arthropoda; class Insecta; order Trichoptera; family Brachycentridae; genus Micrasema; species Micrasema minimum. The sequence continues at coordinate 93,073 of JAGVSP010001483.1, forward strand.
AACTTTCACCACTTGATGTAGTAAAAAAAATCTATTCAAAATTTCCAGTAGATGTTCCGCGAGCCGTAGGGCATTTTGAGCTGTCGTTTTATCCAAGGTCACTTTGAGAGGTTATAACTTTGTCACTTTTGGAGATATTGAAAAACTACAGTTATTATCTTTTTAAACATAGCATGTTTGCATCAAAATAAAACATTTGGAGACTACCTCACTAAGACATATTTACAATATATTCCTGTATAAACAATAATAAATAAGATAAAACTTACCACTCATATAAATTAAGAACACAACTATTATTTTGAACAAGATAGAGGGCAGAGAAAGCAGACAGCCCGAATAATAAATGAAAAGGTGAAGAAATATTGAAAACTGTAAGAGAGTCAAAATATAAATGGCAATACAATCGGCCCATTCTGAATAAAATAATTTAGAATAAGGAAAAGGCAAGCATAATGTATTATTAAACAAGCATGAGAGTGTTGGGAGATGGTAGGTTAAGTGATCAGAGCAAACAGAAAGGACAGCCCCCACTTACTTGATGGTAATACATTCTGCATCGTCCGGGGGGCCCAGGCGCTGCATGAAGACCAGGCGCGGGTCCATGCGCATGGAGAGGTAGTTCTCGTAGCCATGCAAGTAGGTGCCCACCAGCAGGGACACGTCGCACGCCGCGTCCCACCACGCCCGCGGCGCGGGGCTGTCGGCGGGGGGGACGCGCATCGCCAGGGCACTGCCACACACAACACAAACTGTATCCTCCTTACCGCCGCGACGCCTTCCTCCTACTTGCTACTTCCTCCGCGGGGATACTACTCCACACCCACACTTCCACTCCTTCAGTGCCTTCGTGCTCATTTCAATATTAACAAGGAAAGCGGGAAATCAAAAAACCCAAAGCGTTACAAATTCATATTCATGGAATAAAATCATGCAAAATGACGCATGACCCAATATAAATGATGGTTTAAGATGAATAACTAGCTCAATAGTTATTAAAATGGTTATAAAAGCAAAGCGATAATAAAGATGGTGAAAGTGATAAAATAACATATGGAATAAGTACCTGGCATTTACACCTTCCGAAATTTGGTTGGCTAAATCCCCTATTACCTCATGTTTTATGTAATACATGAGACGAACTCGTAGTAACAATCTGTAACATAAACATCAAAACTTCCAATATCTTTCTAAATAAAAAACCATTTAAATTCTCCCTGTGGATACACTACATACAATTATTACTTGAATATTTCCATTTAATTTGTTGCTCTCATTCTCTTCTTCAATTTACAGACCAAATTTATATTTACAAGAACTTTTAATCTATACAATTACTAAATAATTCAACATAGTTTTTATTGAGATTAACCACAATAATGATAGGCCTTTGCTTTCAGAGTAAAAACACATTTGTTGAAATTATTACAAGAATTTATAACCTCAGATTGAAAACATAATATAATATACTATATATTTTGGCTCTACTTGAAAAGACTTCTAATAATTGATTAACTTGTTTATTTTACTGTAATTATTATTGTTTGTTAACTGTTTTATTTCTTGTATAAAGTTGATAATTAGAAATAAAATAAAAATTAGAGAAGAAGTTCTGCAAAAGGAAGGTGTAACAATAGTCATTAAACATTATTTATTTATATTTTTTAATGTTATACACACAGAGCTATGTATATTTAGAGGTATTATAGAAAATGAAGAATCTCACTTGTTAGCGTGGCGGAAGAGATGTCTTTTATAACTGCTTTCTAAATAAGATTCACAGTCATATTTGTCCCCCGAACTCCAGTGGGATGGATCTTCCCACTTCTGTACAGAAACTTTAGGTTCTTTGGTGTCTTTTATCTTGAGCTTTTTCTTGGCGTTTCGACCTCGAGGAACAGGATTGTGAAGTCCACTGTGATTATGATCAATAGTGACTTCCCCATTTTCACTCGGTTGAATTAAATCCCATATGAAATTTCGGATCTTTTCATCACCTTTGTAATGGCGGAGACAGAACAGAATCTAAACAAAAACAAGTACATTAATGACATCCATTCTAGAAATAGGTGACAAAGCAAGTTCAATAAATATTATCAGAATAATCATAACTCAGCGAGAACCTACATTCTCTCGGTATTAGCATGGTTGATCATCATTAAATTAGCATTTTGTATGTTTTGCAAATGAATAACTATTTTAAATATGTAAATTCATCTAATTGATCAAATCTACGTATTTATAAATTTATTACTACTACTCCTGCTTCCCTTATCCGCCCCTAATTTAATACCAAGACTACTTTTTTTCATTCATAATATTTATTTTTACTTACAATTATTCTAGCACAGTCTTCAATGTCAACAGTTGTCCATCCTCTTCTAAACTGATTTTTACTAATAATTTCATCCCACCGAGACCACCTGAAAATAACAATGAATAAAATTATTTAAGTAAAAAGTAACTGATAAGTGTTACAAAGGAATCATTTTTGGAGAGATTTTAAAACTCAAGCTTGTGACATTACCACTGGAACCTCACTAGTTCCAATACTACTCCAGTTATGATTTATTGTGGTGTCAATTACTTGTTAGTTATATAGACTCATTATTCCACTTTCTGTTACTACTATTGTAATACCACTCCATCCAATACTGCAAAAATTCTCAACTCTGTGGGTCCATTCCCCTTATGTCATATTTATTATATTAACTATTAACCTAATAAAACACCTTTTTATTAATCATGGTGTATTTTATTATTAGGAAGATTACAGAGAATAACACATTAAATGATTTTTACATGTCCTCAGGTTATAGTAATATTTTGGTGCATAATGGTTATAAAAGTGATTTGATAACAGTAATTTATAGAACTAATGTGATGAAGATTAATTGGGACGCCTTCTCATTTTGAGGTTTTTAAGGCTGTTTTGAAGATCATAATAAACATCTTTATTTTTTATATAATCAACAATATGTGGAATGCAATGCTTTTGTCTCAGCTCGTAAATTTGTTTGTGTTTTTTTGTTATTTTATTTATGGCAATCTTAACTTTCTCAACTTCTGCATTGACAGATTGAATTTGAAGTTTTTTTTGTATACAAGAATCAAGTAAAGATTTTAAATAAACGGAGTTCTCTGTTAATAACTTTTTTTGAACATTAAAGTTTGCAAAAGTCTCGGAAACCATTTTCTTCACATCAATTATTTGCAATCCTTTTTTTTCAATATGACTTAGGTAACCTTGATTTTCTATAAATATCTTTTCAAAGTCTATTGGTCGCAAGGACTTTCCGAGCTCTTCTTTTCTTAATAGAATAACCTTCAGCTTGTGAAAGTGACTTTTCAGAGTACTGATCAGAAGTCTGATCTTTCCTATTTGGGCATTGGTTAATGAGAACCATTCATTTATGTACTTCATCCAAGCTTCTGCTGGAATCCTATTAGAAACCGGATCAACATTCTTTATCACTTGTTCCACAAATTTAGATTGTGATTCGTTTAATTCTTCCTTTCGTAAATCAATCTCTTCTAGGTGAGCTATTAGCAAACTATTAGCTTTTTTTGAATGTTTTTGAACAGCTTGCATGGAAACTTCAAAATTGTCAATTTCTTTTCTAATCATGGCAGATTTGTGGGTTATTGTAATCTTGGGGGCCAAACCCATAGCCCCAACGCGACCCTGGGAACCCATTTTAGAAGAAGGCGACATCATGGCACTCGACATCGCGGCACTCGACATCATGGCACTCGACATAGTCAAGAACCTTGCTGATGCTCCGCCAGATGCTAAGGAAAAATTTCCCTGGGGCTGTGAAGAGAATTCCAACATTTGCTGCACTGCCACAAGGATAGATGGATCTTGTCTCGTGAAAAATCTTTCCACTATTTCATTTTCCAAGCTGAGCATTTTATTTTGGACATCAAATTACTTACAGATTCAGCCAAAAATTCATCAGTGAACTCTTCAATATACAAATTAGCTTCTACAGAGAGTCTCGCATTATTACCTGATTCCAATAAATTCATTTTCTTTCAATATAGCAAAATTTTGTTATGAAACTAAAAACATCTAAACGTCAATAAAAACAAGAGTTGTTGCTAGGATACACAAAATCAATATATCACTGGTCCCCAATAAAAACGACACAACTCGATTAAAAAATGAAGAGACCTCTACAAAGAAAGCAGTCAAAGACAGATAGTAAATAGTTTTACTGGAAAAACAAATGTAAACATATCATCAGTTATAAGTTCTTAAACACTGCTTTCGGGATTAATAAAGATTTTTGGACTTGTGCCACTGTTATTCCCCAGGTGCAAAATGATTTCTAGTAACTTACCCAAATGTTAGAAGTCCTCTTTCCACCTTGAAACATTCAGAACGAGCCCAGTTGCCATAAATGACATCATCCCCAGTGAACACACCATCGTGACGAGGAAGATATTCGTCATTACATTTGCGGCCTCGTTTGCCCAATTTTTCTTTTCGTTTCTTATTTCTCAAACTAAATACCTAAAAACACACATTATTCATTACACCTATGTCGAAATAACACTATTTTCATTTACTTATCCTTGGAATATCATTAACTACCCTCACTAATGTAAGGTTGGTCAAAAGAAGTCCGTCCTTGTAAATACTGCAGTAATTGAGTCATCCAGTACTAATTTCCGCCTTATGTCAAAACCATATTTTTGAGAAATCCGCTAAGTGTAAAAAATTATGAAATGGAAAAAATCTAAATGTTACACATAAAAAAACACTATATCCGAAATACTAGAGCCATCAAATGCATTTTCAGAATTCAAAATGCAGATTTTGGAAGCAATTATACAGATAAAGGGTTTTAGCAGAACAACTTTATAGGTGAACTGATTTTTAAACGAGAAAAAGCTATTTAGACTATGAAATAATATTAGAATCAGATTCCTTACCATTGAATTATAAGGAACTAATCCAAATACCACTTTTGTCGACAAATAGGAGAAATGGATAGGACGCCTCAATTGAACATAAATAGAATAAAATAAATATTTGAAAAGGGTACCTTCTACTTCTTCATCAGATATGTCAGGAGTAGAATCAATGTCCGACATCTCGAGAGCACCATCATCATGTCCATATCGTTTAATTTGTGTACGCCTACGAGGCTCTGACATCACAAGTACTTCTTCAACCTTCTTCTCTGTAGTATCGATTTCTGCTTTTTTGGCCCACTTTTTCCAGAAGTCCGGGTCATCTATATCTATATCAGATCTGATTCCAGATGAAGAAAAGCTTGCTTTTGAAAATGTGGATCCTTTTTCTGCTTCCATTTGGATTATTTGAGTCCTCCTGGCAAGAATTATATCAATATCCTCTTCACAAAATTTATCACCAGCGTTATCTTCATCCATGACAGCACCGTATGCACCCTTCTTCAACAAGTCTTCAATTTCTTTCTTGGAAAGTTGTTTAGTGTTTCCTTCCTTACCTCCTTGTGAAGTATTCATGCTTTGTAGAATGGCTTTATCCAGCCCTAGCTTCATGGAAGCTTTATCAAACATTTCTCGCTCATATGTATTTCGGCAAAGCAATCTATATATTTTCACCATTTTCTGTTGGCCAATACGATGACATCTAGCTTGAGCTTGCAAATCATTTTGTGGATTCCAATCACTGTCATAAATGATGACGGTATCTGCTGCTGTCAAATTAATTCCCAACCCACCAGCTTTAGTGCACAGCAAAAATACAAATCTATCAGAATCAGGTTTAGAAAATCTATCAATAGCTTCCTGACGCATGTTTCCCCTAATTCTGCCATCTATTCTCTCGAATGGATACTTTTTATACATTAAGTAATCTTCTAATATATCTAAACATCTAACCATTTGGCTAAATATTAATACTCTATGCCCATTTGCTTTTAGCTTTGGCAATAGCTTATCTACCAAAACCATCTTTCCTGATGACTGTATGAGAGCTTTATAGTATGCTTGTTGATCTTCCCCATGAGACTGTTTATAGTCATATTGAATTTGTTCTTCAGCACCATTCAGTAGATAAGGGTGGATACAGCATTTTCTTAATTCCATCATTGTATTCATAAGGTTAGGAATATTTGCTGCGGATGCCGTTCCTTTAGAAAGAAATGTGAAATTACGCTCTAAGATTCCCCTATAATATTTCTTCTGAATATTGGTGAGTTCAACTTCTACAACAGTTTCTGTTTTAGGTGCGAGGGATTTTTCAACATCCTCTTTTAAACGTCTTAACATCATTGGTTTTAAGAGCGCTTGTAATTTTAGAACCTCTGATTCAGTTTTTAATTGACCAAATTCAGTTAAGAAAGCTTCACTGCTGGCAAACTGCGATGGTTCCAAAAAATTTAGCAATGAAAAAAGTTCATTGACATTGTTTTGCAAAGGTGTACCAGATAAAAGCACTCTATGCTCCAAGTGGAGTTGTCGTAAACCCTCTAACAATTTACAATTTCTATTTTTCAATCTATGTGCTTCATCAATTACACACAAGCGCCAGTTGAAAATACTCAGATCTTGAAAGTCATTAACAATAACTTCGAAAGTAGTAATAAGCACATTGAATTTTGTTATTTCTTTAATGAAAGTACCTTTTTCGTTTTTGAAAAATAATTCATATTCTTGAAGCATACTTTTACTTTGCTGCGATCCATGATACACAATAACATTCATATCAGTCCACCCTTCTAATTCCCGCTGCCAATTGGGGATGGTGGACAGTGGAGCAATGACAAGGAAAGGTCCACGGATCCCGAGTTCCCAAACAGAGTGGATAAATGTCAAACTCTGGATAGTCTTTCCCAATCCCATCTCATCAGCAAGAATGCAGTTACGACCATTGTACCAAGAGAATAACAACCAGTTGAGGCCTTCAAGCTGGTATGGACGCAGCGTATTTCCTGACTTATAAACAGGAGATTCTTTCAATTGTTCCCATTGTTCAGCTGGTGGTTTTCTTTTAAATTTCCACTTCTCTTTGGCTGGTAAAGCTCTGAATATTTCAAACTGTGTTATTTTAATTGGATCTATGTCTTCTTCTAGTTCCCATGTGCTATCTTCATGCTGTAAACTTTTCCATTTCACTAAATAATGTTTTACTGTTTCTGATGTGGCTGGATCAATATGCTCAGATACATCTAATATTCTTTCAACTTCTACGTAATCTGGATTAAATGGTTCTTCATCCAGATATTCAAATATATTCATCTGTTGAGCCTGTTTCTGTTTAAATCTTTTGATTTTTGAAAATATTCTTTTGTCACCTTTATATAACTCATCTTCAGTTTTCCATTCACAGTGAAGATATGAAAAATTACGATATTTAACAAAATACTCTTCGACGTCTATCATTACAGGTGGCAATTTTTCAACGTTTTCAGCTGAATCTTTAATGACATCGGGTATTTCAGATTTAATATCGGAAATGTCTTCGATACCAACACTCACTTTTTCACTAACCATAGATGCTTCGGTACTTGGAATTTTTATATTTGTACTATTTTCCTCTTTGGGCTCCATAGGCTCAGATATGCACTGACTTTCAGGTTTATTTGGACCAGTGATACTTTCATCTATGTCTTTTATCTTTGTTGAATCATTCAGAGATTTATCAGATGTAGAATCTGAGGATTCAATGTTTTTCTTTATTTCCTCTTCATCAATTTTGTTGATTTTTTTTATCAAACCCAGCTGAGTTTCATTTACTTCCAAATTAGAATCTGGAGCAATTTGAGAATCATTAATGTCTAATTTATTTTTTTCAACTAAATCACATGGTTTAATAATTTCACCACCGTCACTTGCATTTATAGTATGAGAATTATCTATATTCTGAGGGTTTTCATTACTGTCCCCTTTGGTCTCACTTTCAGCTTTGACATCATTTTCAATTTTAATATTATTCGTGGAATTTTCTTGGATTTCGTGATTCACATTGCTTACTGTTTTAATTTCATCCTCTGTTGTTGTTTCATCAATTTTAACTTCAGTTTTAACTTCATCCTCTGTTTTAATTTGAACATCCTTTTCAATTTCATCTTCTGTTTTAATTTTGACCTCACTTATAGATGCATCTTCTGTTTTATTTTCATCTTCCGTTTTATTTTCATCTTCTGTTTTATTTTCAACTTCTGTTTTATTTTCATCTTCTGTTTTATTTTCATCTTCTGTTTTATTTTCATCTTCTGTTTTAATTTCTTCATCTGTTTTGATTTTAGAATCTTCATTAATTTCCTCTTCTGATTTTATTTCAACTATTGGTTTAGGAGCATCTGGAATAAGCTCTCTTTTACCCATGCGAGATGCTAGGACAAACTGTACAACCATTGAATCTTCATCGGTAGTATTAATATAAACATAATTAGGTTTATTCACAACATCAACTCCACCTACAGATTCAACTTCTTTGATAGGAGTTGTTTTAGATTCTTTTGGTTTGACTTCTTTTTCAATCTTAGAAGAAGTAGTTACAATAGCAAACTCATCATCAGATAATCGAAGCAATACATCATCAGTATATTTTTTCCTTTGAGTGTGTCTGGCAGAGCGACGCTTGGAACTATCACAATCACCTTCAGGTGGAGGTGAAGGGGGAGGTGTGGTAATGAGATCATCTGGTTCTCCGTCAGATTCAGGAACAATTCCTCCTCTTTTTTTACGGCGTCCACCAGATGAACGTTTACTCATTTTTTTTGCTGAACCACTTGTTGCTGTTTTATTACGATTTCTATTGCTACTCTTCTTTTTTGTTGGTGAAGCGGAGTTTGAGTAAACATCATCATCTAAATCATAAACACTTTCATCTCTCTCCTTTTTGGCAGCAGCTGCTTCTTCTAATAATTCTTTAATGGGAATTTTGGAAACTGGGATATCATCAAAGTCTGTCACAACCAAATCATTTGCTGCAGATTCAATTGGCTCAGGTACAATATTAATAGATACAGGAGGACTGTGTTCACTAGTCGATACTTTTTCTTCTGAGCTCAAAGTCTGTACTTCTGAACTAGGTAGAGATTGATCCAACTCTACTTCAGAAGACAACGTCTTTTTTGCGCGTTTACGTTTTGGTGCATTTGGATCTTTTGGTTCCCTTTTCTTTCTCTCTTTTGGTGTTTTGGGGGTCTCCGACTTTTTTATTTTGGGCTCTTTTGGGGTTTTTGGTTCCTTTGGTGCTTTTGGTTCTTTAGGTTTTTTCTCCCTAGGTTTTCTAGGTGTTTTTGATTTTTTCACCTTTGAATCCAATAAATCCAAGTCACTAGTTATAACTGTGTTGTCAAGCATCATTTCATTGGATTCTGTAGTATCTGAATTGATTGATTTTAATCCAGTACCAGGTGTAACACAATCTTCAGAAACAGGCATATTTTCTAAGATTTGAGGTACTATAGGTAAAACAGCAGCAATCTTATCAGCCTTTTTCACTCTAGGTTTTCTGGGTTTTGATGGTCCTTTTGATCTGCCTCTGCCAGTTGTACTTGAAACTTGAGGACTATCAATCATAGGTGACCCATACATTGGGTTTTGCAATATGCATTGTGGTCCTCCTGAACATTTATCCTTAGTTTCATGTTGTTGAAGAATGTTTAACCTCTCTTGTAGGTGCATAACCTTTTCTTGGTTTTCAGGAGATGCGGCCATACAATATGTTTCCTGAATTTGCTGTTGAAGAGCAGCTCTCTCTTGATGATGCGTTATAGGAGTTTGATAAACATTCGTCATACCAGGGTGAGGAACCATACCTGGACCCATCATAGGAAGAACTCCAGGAGGAATTTGCCCTAGAGCATTAATAGGCCCCCTAGGTCCCATGCCTATATTTGCAATCATGGCGTTTGAACCATCATACTGACCTTGAGGAGGCATTCCCATTTGACCCAAGTTAGGTGGCAATCCAAGCATATTTGGATGCATTGGTAATCCAGGCTGCATATTTGGAATAATTTGAGATTGATTTAATTGCATTTGAAGGGCAATTTCATTTGAATTTGGGGGTAAATTTGATCCAGGTATAAGAGATTGGACTTGGATTGGAGGAAGGTTATGAGGTGGTATGTTGTGTGGCATAGTACTCAAAGTTGAGATTGTAGATGAAGGTACGTTCATCTGCTGTGGTATATTCATCCCAGGTTGCTGAATTGACGGATTTACACCTTGTAATGCCATGTTATTTAGATTCATAGAATTAGGTCCCAAATGTTGAGATGGAACATTTACCATATTCTGAGTTTGACTTGTAATTGGTATGGACTGCACTGGCTGCATCAAAACTGGAGATAATACTCGGCTTATAGTACCTGGGATATTATTTGTGTCTTGTATTTTATCTTTAGATTCAGAATCATTATTCTCGATAGACACCAATTTCTCACTTGGTTGGACTGTATCCGCATTTGAGTCGTTAGAAGTATGGAGAACAGAATTATTTTCTGGAATCAATTTGTGAGAATCATCTTTATTGGTGTTAGGATCAGCCAAATCCCCAGTGGATTCAGGTGATACACATTTTTCTGTAGGAGGTAAAGGTTCAGGACCAGCAGTTGATGAATCAGGATTATAGTCGACTTTAATTTCAAGTGTTTCAACTTTGGATTCTTCAATTGGTGGAATATTTATATCATTTATCATTGATTGACTTTGTGGTGGCTGATCACTTTCTCTAGCATTTGATACTGAAGTATCAGAATTGGCTTCATCTAATGGCTTGTTGTAACCAGATGCAGTGGAATGGGAGGTGACAATAGGAGAAGCCTGTGGAATGGGTTCTGCAGCTGAACCGTTCAAGGCAATACCTGGTCCTGGCCTATGCATGGGACTATGTTGCCATGGCTGAGGAGATGCAGGCATACGTGGACCAACTACAGGAGACATGGGGTTTCTCAATCCTTGAAAAGGATAATCATTACTTGCACTAACTGATCCCGGAAGAACCATCTGTTCAAGTGCCTGCAGAGTGGTCTGTTGTGGATATGTCGATGTAGGTACAGGAGAAGATGTCTTGTTCGTTGATGGAGGACGAGGGCTTAATGTGCTCTGCATGTGAGGATGGGGAGACATATTAGGCGGTTTTGCGGGTGACATCACTGGACGTGGAGACATTTGAGACGCTTGAGGCCTAGGTGACATTTGAGCTCTTGGTGACATTTGTGGTGACAATTGTGGATAAGGAGCTCTGTATTGAGGACTAGAGGCATCAAGGCCAGATATCGGTTTGCTTGATGGATACTGATTACTTGTGCTCACATTAATATCGAGAGACCTCTGCATAGGATGCTGACCATAACCCATGGAAGTAGAAATTGACGGATGTGGTGAACTTTGAGAATAATTGCCCATATGATGTAATTGCTGGGAGCCTTGATGGGATTGCCCTAAGTGTACATTTTGCAACTGGCTCGGATGATTCTGTGGATGGCCAGAGAGACCAGTATGAGGAGAGTTGGGAACATTTCCAACACCTTGATGCGAAGGAACTACTTGATGCGGGCCGCTAGAATGCAATGTCTGGTGGGCCTGGTTCTGTAGGTTACCAATATTCTGCTGTGATACTTGTCCTGGGTGAGGAGGAATGTTAGCGTGAGATTGGCTAGGGTGAGGAGAATTAGGGTGATTAACGCTTCCAGGCACTTGTAAATTAGGATTGATATGATTGGGTACATTTTGATTCATATGTACAGGAACATTCTGGTTAGAGAGTCCCCCTTGACCTGGATGAGTCGGGGCCATGGCCTGATGCGAATGGTTTGGATGAACGGGTTGAACATTAGAATGAGGTTGTCCCGGGTGAGTTGGAGGTCCCTGGTGTATCTGGCTGGGATGGGTAGGTAAACTCTGATGCAGGGGGGGATTTTGCGGGATAGGTTGATTAGGAACAGCCTGAAGAGGTTGCCCGGAGTGCACAGGGTGAGGTTGCCCGGGGTGAGGTTGCCCCGGGTGAGGTTGCCCGGGGTGAGGTTGCCCTGGGTGAGGCTGGCCTTGAGGGGGTAACACCCCTTGATGTGGAGGAATCCCTTGATGCATGTGTGAGTACTGATGGCCTCCCATTTCCATTTGATGATAGGGCATGTGTTGAGCCATTCTTCCAGGAGTTTGTTGATGCATTGGTGAATATCCTTGGTATGCCTAAAACAGATTTAAACATATTTTTAACAATTCAACCTTTTCATCTTGCACCTGCACACATAAAACAATAAAATTCACCCATAAGATTAACTCATTTCTTTATTGCAGGTCTTTGTTATTAATTTTGAAGGCATATTTAACAATAGATTTTACTACTGCAAAAAAGGAAGAAAATTCATTCTTAATTTGGTCTTCTGTTATTTAAAGATAAGATACTGTGAGTTCTTTTAGTAAAAGTAACGTAAATATTTTATATATATCGACGAAGAAGAAACAATACCACCCAAATGACAATAATTGAATTGTACAGGAGAGACAAAAACATTTAGACACTTTTCCTTTTTTTGACCGGCCGGCGATTCCTGGTGTTATGTTAATATGGGAGTTGGGCGGTATTTCATACAAAATTTAACCAATGTCTACTGGGTGGTATTACTTCTTTGTCTCTGTGCGCACGATCCAGCAGACAAATTCGCTTCTATTTTGAATTTATTGAAAGTGATTTTTGAACTGTGTGGTGTATTGTTAGGCGGTATTGTTTCTTTGTCGACGATGTAGCAATTGTATTTGTTGTTACAATCTATGTATAGTTAGTTTTTTACATATTAGGGAACAATAATTATGATGTCTATGGCATTGCTTATAATAATGACAATGATAATGGGTAATGATCACATTTGTCACTACGTTCTACATAAGTACATATTTGTATTACCTGTTGATGCGGAGTGTGTTGTTGTGGATACATGTGCTGATGGGGGGGGTAGTGTGGCTGACGCTGCAGGTAACCACCTTGTACTCCCACCTGCTTGACACACAATATTTAGCTTATGAAATGTCTACCCTAATTTTGTGTGTGGGAGAATACATCTGAAAGGACATTACTGAAATGAAGATTTACCTGCTGTTGAGGGTATTGATGCATCTTCTGTTGCTCATAGGGGTGTGGGTGGCGGTAACCAGTAGCAGGAGGGGCGTATCCCCTCACTCCTCCGGCTGCTCCAGCCCAGGCCAATTCCCCCATACCTTAACATAAAAACATTTTTTTGGATGAGTCATTCATTATACAGGTGTCCAAATATTTGAGGTAAAAACATGCAGAAGGTAGAACACCTCAAGGACTACAAAAAGAGACCAAATCATGACTTCCCAAGTCAAGTCCACGTCTCATAGTTTCGCGTAAACTGTTGACGAATTGTTAGCAATGGATGTCCAGGTGGCCAAGACCTTGATGTCTTGTTCAAGTGTTGTTAAGGCCCTCGCGAGACATTCTTACTAAATAAAAAATGGCACAAAGAAAGTTCACTATAGTAAGTATGGTGCTTGTCTGTGACTGACCATGATGATGGTGCTGGGGCATAGAGTAGAGTGCCGGGTCTGGTGGCGTGTGGTAATGTGGCGGGTACTGAGCGGGTGGGCGAGCTTGTGCCCGGAAGCGCGACGCCTCCCCTCCCCAACCCGCCCCCGCCCCACCACTTTCCATTTCTGGACCAAATTTCTGGATTGGGGCCTCCTCCTGGCCGGGCTGACTGTAACTGCTCGCTGTGTAACTATAAACAAACATTTTTTTATTATAGTGTAAAAAAAATGTGCTACTTTTATCTATATTAGTACGGGAAATTAAAGTTTTATAAATTATTCATTATTGATATCTCAACAGATAGGTACAGAGAAGCTCTGGTAATTTATTTTTTTGATATCTAGGCGTTTACAGGGCTTATGGCATGTCATTGGCTGGGTTCAGTGGCCACTTGATGTATTGCAAACATTCCCCATTCCACCCATCATCTGATAATCATATACATATATTTATTGGAAGGTTTCAAAAATTTTATATATATGATTATCAGATGATGGGCGGCATGGAGAATGTTGTAATACATCAAGTGGCCACTTAGCCCAGCTAATGACAGGTCATAAGCTCTGTAAACGCCTAGATAATGAATAAAAAAATATTACCAGAGTTTCTCTGTATCTGTTGGGATATCAATAGTAATTTATATTAGCCCTGTAGCTCAAGCACAGATAACTATCGATGTTAAAAGCGTGCTATTCACGTGCTAACGCTAACGGTTTGAAATCCAAATGACATAACGTTTAATACCGCGAATTGACGATCTGAGCCGAGCGGAGCCGAACTAAGCTATATATCGCGGCCTTATGTCGAACGTCAAATCATCGCGCTTGACGGATTTTTTATTATTTCGACTGCTTTTCTCAATATTGGCTTGCCGAAAACCGACTAAATTATAATAAAGATTGAATGAAGATTTGTGCGAATAAGATATATCTCGGGAAATGGCTCGCGACTAGAAGCGCTCGTTTAATAATCCCGATCGATAACTTTTAACGCGTGTTCCATTGTGATCGCGAAAACGTTAAACATCCATGGGTAAGAAATCGTTATCACGTCGCTTATTACAGAGTCGGTACTGATCTGTGATCGAGCAACTGCATGGGTATAATCTAGTAATTTGTCTATCTAGTATTTGTACACATTTAAAATGTTGTTTATAAATTATCATTACTAAGAAAAGCTTTGCTATAAACCAAAATTATGTATATTTATAGCTTTAACATAATAATATTGTGTTGTTTTCTGAAAATTAGAACAGTATTGTAAATAAATGAATATGTAAAACTAACCCCGGTTGATTTGGTGCATCTCTTGGTGCACCTCCTACGGGTGGCGCATTGTCATCGAAATTGTCCGAGCCAAGATCTGCCAAGCCGTCCAGCATACCAGTGCCATCTTCTCCAAATAAGTCGTATGAGTCCATTGCTCTACGAGCATCCCACTGCGGAAGACTCCCATACAAGGGTTGCCATCATTGTGTGCAAGTCTAAAATCATCAGCACTTATTGATCAAACCAATTCATATTTCATTTCAAACAAACCGCTTTGCAGTTTTGCAGGAATTTCAATATGAAACCTTACTTATAAAACAATAATTAATAAATATAAAACAATTTGAAATATATATATTTCATAAATTTGAAGAATTGGACATTTAAAACTAAAATGGACCATTATAATAATATTATGTGTGTAATATGGATAATTTACAGGTATGTGAGTTTTCTGTCTATACAGAATAAAAAAATAAAGTACTAGCTAAAAATGTACAAGAATATGAGGATTTGGGATATTTAGTGTCAACAAGTATGGCACTTTATACCTAATGAAAAACAGTAAAGATATTGAGCTGTCTACTAACCGTTTAAATTTCGTGAATTTTTATTTAACTTAACTACCCTCATATCTAATGAATTTGGAATACAGAGGGTCTGCATAATGTATGCATAATTGTATAAACTAATAGAGACTTTTATCTGCATATTATTTTTTGAAACTTTTCGTCATATTGTACTAGGATTTATAAGATGAGAAAAATCTTTAAAAATTAGTTTTTTTAATAGTTTGGGCCGGTAAAGTTGTTTGTCGTTGTATTTGCGGTTGATAAATATAATATACAGTAAAACTTAAGTGGCTAAATAAATCACATTTTAATACACAGTTCTTCAAAAAAGAATTTCGTGGCATTCCATACTTGAAAAATACTACCTTGCCTAGTGACATCTAGTGACCCACTACATCATCACTAGGCATCTATGTCATCATTAGACATCTACGTCACACGTTTCAAAGTGTAGTGTATTGGCCTAAGTGCTCGAGGCTTTAGACGGTGGAATTTGATAAGTGGTGTTATGAAATTAACCGTAGGAAGCGTATATTTTTAGAAAATTTGTACAGAAACGCCCCTTCTAGAGAATTCTTTTTCGAAAACACAGGTACAGGTACGTGACATATTTGTTTATTTATTTAACCACCTCAACAGGCCAGGAGTTAAAAGTATGGAATGCCACTTGAAATTCTTTTTTGAAGAACTGTGTAATATTTTTCTATATGAACAATAAGTTTCAATACTGAAACAAACATCCACTGCAAATGTATTATCTTATTTAGCACATAGGTTACAGATTGTTTGACAATTTTTGTTTTATGGGAATTGTATAAAAACAGTTACAATAAGCAAGTAAATGTAAAAACCCTAAGATAATACTTACCTTTATGTAAAACACTTAAGAGGGCAGCGTGTCACCTCACTCAAGGGGAAAAGCTATACGCTTATGGTGAAAATGTACATATAGCGTTATAGTATTTCCCTTCAAGTAAGGTGTGATTATTGTATCATCCATTGGTAGATAAATTAGAATTGAATGAACAAAAACTATTCCTTTGGTAATACTTTCAATCAAGGAGTATTCATGTATTCAAATTAGTATGTGTATTTGATCATTTATTAGTTTACAGTAGACTTCTCAATTAAAACTTTAAAAAACTTGTCAGCCCGAACGGGAAGAAGCTTGTACTACGACCACATAACTAATATCCTAGTTTTTAAATTATTTTTTAAATATTTATAATGCCTAAGCCAGATAAGCACTACAGTATGCATGGGGGAAAATTTCACTTTTAGAAATACAAAGGGTATAATAATAATAATGATTTATTACATGTTTTAGTTTTTAATGACACCTCTCTTAGTACGAACTCGTACTGTGAAAGTGTGTATAGGAAATAGAGTTATCTTACTATTAAACTGAAATATTTAAAAAAAATAAAATGCCACTTGAGGATATTGTTTTGGGTGAAATATAATACAATTAATAAAAAGTTATAAGCACATTAACTCGTTTTAAAATATTTCAACTTATTCTAACTCAAACAATACGATTTCATTTTCAAATTAAATTAACTATTTCAGATGTATTTGATCTGATTTCTGAGAGTAACCAAAAAACAGAATACAGAACAATGAACTCAATCTTACCGACGACGTGCCTCGCCGACAAGATTTACTTTTTACAGAGATGGCGACCGGACACTAATTATAGAAGAGGCATACATTAATGACAGACAAAACAAATAAATACTAAATTTCTTATAATTCTGGAAGCGCAGGATTAATTCCTAGATTTAGATTGTATACTACGACAAATTAAATGCGCATTCGCAGTGCAAATCTCGATAATTAGCCGATGCAAAGATTAGCTATACGATTCTTTCTAATCGTACTTACGATGGCATACAAATTAAAATTGACTTACATTCCAAAAGTACAAAAATATATTACGTTGAAGTAAATAATTATAACTAAAATTTGAACATATAGTAGATACAATCTAGAAAAAATAAATATATATATCGAAAATGAAAATAATTACAGATATTTATTACATTGTACATACTCACAAACAGCGGGGCGTCGGACCAAAGCCAGACCACAAGATGGACACCGCTAACTTGTCAAAACTCAAAACACTTGATTTAAACAACTTAAAAACACAATTACTATAATCTTTTACGTCAAACTATAAAAAATATCGCCACAATTTTACAAGTACATATATACTTTGACTCATGTTCAAGTAAAATATTATTATTTTCGGGCTTAATACCCCACGATCACCCCAAACTCCATTTTGATTCGATGCAAACTTGTATAGAAAAATAAAGAGTATAGAACGAAAATGGCATGGGTATTGGGTATGTACTTCTATATCATTAATGTCTATTGTCTCCAAGATATTTGTGGTCTATGCTCTTGACTCCATTCGGTTCATTCATTTTGTGGATCGCTAGTGGCAGATGTGACGACGCAAAAAGTCAATTAGATTGACAATGAAAAAATTCTGCGGTATATTGCATTGCAATGACTTTATTACACGAACACACTTAATTAAAGAAAAGCTATCTTCTTCTTTTTAAAATAAGAAATAAAATCAAGGATGTTTTAAATGAGTACTTACCTACGTAAATATATCAAAACCCAATAAATTTACAAAAATATCACGCAACAACTGGGATATTATGACTGATAATCTTGAGCGGATAAACAAACCTCAGTTAGTAATATAGTGTAGAAGATTGTCCGCCTCGTGGTATACTGGATAGTATGTTGTGCTACTTTACATTACATGAGGTTGCAGGCTCGATTCCTGACGGGGTCAATATGAAGTATTTATTTCAATGTTTTTTTCATACAAAAATATTTAATTTATTTTTTTTTTTTCGGGAAACAAACAGATGTACAGGACTACATAATATAATTAAAACTAATCATTAACAATTACATGCCAGCCATCCAATTATATATCTATGCATAAGCAAGTAATTTTAAATAGTTAAAATAAGAAGAAAACTAATCAATCCGGCCAAGGCCGCGTACATTCTCATTTTTTTAAAAAGAAAATTTATATGATGAAAAGAAATAATGAGGAAAGGAAAACCAAAAAAATGAATGAAAAAAAGACAAGTTAATTTAAATCCATAAGAAAAATCATAGTAGGCTACATAAATAAAAAATCAATATAAAAAAATATGAAAATGAAGTAATAAACAGTTTGAAAAATATGTATATTTATGTATAAATATGTATAATACTCCATTTTCTTTTACCTGGAATCAAACAAAGCATTTTGTATTTGCTATGCAGAGAAAGGAAAAGAATAAATCTTATTTGGAGATGATTATATAAATTATAAGTTATACCTTTAATAAAACACACACATTAAAATGTATCTACTAATAATATGAATAATAAAATAAATAATAAATATAATATAAATAAAAACGTTGCTATAAAAAAAAATATTAAGAAAAATGACTACGACAAAATGACAATAGAATTTTCACACACGGTAATAATTAATGTCAATGTGTGTATCTATCAACTATCACCACCAACACCATTCTATGGTCTGTGGTCTGTGTGTCGCTGTGGTGTGTCGGTATATCTTTGGTGTGTCGAGTCAAATGTCAACCTCAATCTAAACGTCAAATCTTGGTCAAATCAGTTTGTGCATAAACTTTATTTGCACTGTCTTGTTTTTATTTACATTGAAAGAAATTGATCTGAATTCATAAATTATATGATCAAATCTATTGAATTCAGAATTTTCATCTTTCATCAAAAACCATGATACCGAAGTTAAAAGCGTTCTCTGATTTCAACGTTTCGGATAAAATTGATTTTAAAAAAATAAGTAGACTTTCAAAACGTGAGTAAATCAGGCGAGGCAAATAAATATTCCTAATGCTATGGACAATAACCCTGTTTTTTCATTACATTCCGATTTTTCAAATTCAGAGATTCAGTCAATTTTTGCTTAAATTAACTGTATGCTTCTTTTCATTTGTAAAAGCTGTATATGTTCTCTGACAAAATAAAATTTAAAAAAAAAATAAAAACCTTAACCTGTCAAGGAGACACTGTTGATCACATAGAGACAAATTTGTGCATTCAATAGGTTTTTTTACAGACACATTCCTTCTGTTTATGTGTTTGCCGGCTATTCACCGCTAAACTTTGCTGGCGGCCAAAATGACTGTACAACATTCAGGACCTTGCAAGTTGCTCGAATTTGGGCGTTTCTAATCCTGTCCAGAGTTTTCCCGGCAATACATCTTATGATTTTCATCTCCAAGACTCAGCATAATAATAATATTTATATTTTACAGTTGGATACAAAACAATAGCACTCAATAAGTCTATCGATGAAACAGTATTTGAGAGCAAAAAAAAGGGTAAAAAGTCAGAATGCCGAGAAATTATGGACATAATTCCGGCACCCATTAATGTGCCTGAGGCAAGTATTTTTCTATAGATTTCATATAATTTTTAAAAATCATCATTATATCATATCCACTCCCTGTGTGGAGCATAAGGATTCAACAAACTGCCTCCAAACCAAGCGATTGGCCGCCAGTTCTCGCGCATCCCAGGTCCACGTCCCGCAGATCTGACGCAAACATTTGTCAGCAGATGTCTAGGACGATGAGAATCTGATGCCTTGGGAAATAGGCAATCATAGGCTCTAAACTATAGGCTAAACCATAGGCTCTAAACTAACATATCTAACTATCGAAACAGGACCTCTGATTTGAAAAAATATTATTTTAATAAGTATTTTGAATGATACCTTTTCTACTTGCGTCGATATAATATATGGTTTTGCTGTTACTGTTATAATTCACTTTATTGTTTCTTTAGGTTTTATGTTTTCATTGGATTGGTTCTGTTTTTTGTATATTAGTATTGTGTTTATTTTGTGATCTAAGTGATGTCAGTGCGTATTAGAATAAAATGAATATGTGTTTTTTTATTTGTCCCTAAATGAGTTTATTGTTAAAACTCCTAGGGAGCATTAGATTGAAAAAGAAAAAAATTGTGCATTATAACAATGTGAAATATACAGGGCGTCCCAAACTTATGGGACATGAAGGGGAAGTACCTTAAATATCGTAGATAGTGTATTTTGCTGAAAGAAGACTTTATGTTACTTTTAAAAGTTAGTAGTTCTGCATTCATAGATTTTCTAAAAATTACTAATCAATGCTATCTTTGGAATGATAATATCGCTACTTTTCGAACTTCGTCGTCGGCAATAAATAACTTTCTTGAAATTTGACTCAATCATTTTACGTTGTTCCTTTCTTTTAAAATACTATGTTACTTAAGCAAAGTTATTATTTTTTAGCTATTCTTTCGATTGGCATCATAAAAGTAGGGTGATTTTTTTTGACATTTAAGTCGGTTCGATTCCCAGACGAAGCAAGTAATTTTTAGAAAATCTATGAATGCAGAATTACTAACTTTTAAAAGTAACATAAAGTCTTCTTTCAGCAAAATACACTATCTACGATATTTAAGGTACTTCCCCTTCATGTCCCATAAGTTTGGGACGCCCTGTATATAATAAATAAAATACATATTTCAAATTGATTTTTTTAGAACATTGTGTGGATGAACAATAATCGTCTATTTTCATAAAAATTTTTTTGTTTAAAACTTGATCGACATGTTAAAATGACTTTTTTAGTATTCATTTCAGGATATACATTCAAGCATCACTATTCTTCATAGACTCGACAGTTGAAATGTCTGAAATAGTTCATGTTTAAAATTTCATAGTTTTATTCATTCTAATCAATCGTAAAATAAAGTGTTTTTAATACACTAACATATATTGTTTCTTTTGTTATCAATCAATTGGTTGTCAGTGGTACCAGTAAAAACTTCAAGATGAATAATTCTTGAAATCGTTAATACAACATAAAATCTTTTCTTTACAGAATCAGTATGAAAATGCCAAAAAGTATGATATTTTAGCTGTCATACCATCCTCCGCTGCTGCTTTAAATCATGCATGTACCACAATGGATGTGGATATTATATCATTTAAACCAGAAACCAACTCAATTACAAAAATATACAGGAAATTGTATAAGCAAGCAGTATAAAGAGGAATATTCTTTTAAATATATTATATTTTACCTGTAATAGTTTGATATTCATAAAATTGTTAAAAAAATATTATTCCAGTAGTAGTAGTAAGTTATTAATCATGCTATCGCTAAAATCCATCAATATTATATAACAAGTGGAGCAGCAAAATGAATACCAAATAGTGGGGCCGCTTCTTACAATCATGGACTAGATTTGTTCCCTGGAATTTTGCTAAATTCAAGCATTTATAAAACACGTTTTAATCAGACGACCAAAAAAAGTTAAAAAGATGACATATCAATGGTAAAAGTGATCTAATAACCATCATTATCATTTCCCGAATGGTTAGGCACTTTTAGAACCTTAATTTTTCTGTCCTTGGCATTTTTTTCTTGATTCCACATTGAACAACGCACGTCGTAAACCAAATTCTTACCGAGAATGCCAGAAGATTTTACTTAAAGCAGGTTTGTTTTACTTGATCATGCCATGTCTTTTTCGGCCTTCCTCGACTTCTGAATTGTTGGACAGTAGCCCGCATAAGTATTTTTTTTGCCGTTCTTTCATCATCCATTCGCTCTAGATGACCGATCCAACGTAAAAGACCTTTCTTAATTTGGTCGAAAATGCTTATCTCAGCTTTGCATTCTGCTCTAACATTCAACATTAGTGCACCTATCATACATAGTTTTCACCACACATTCGCCTGTGAGATCGCATTTTCAACTGCATTCAATCTACTTTCATTCTTATTTTTCCAACTCATACTTCGCTTCCATACATAAGGGTTGGTATCAGAACTCCATTATGCACTGCCAATTTAGCCTCTTTTAATAAGCACTTATTAGATACTTAAAAATATAATATATATAAAGAAATTTTACCATTAACGTGTCATATACCTACGCGTCACAACTGCGATACATATCGATGAAGATAATATTAAATACTTTTGTAATTTATATTTATTTGTACTGAAATTTTTAATGTTAAAAATTTTTTACCATCCTCGTCCTTTAATTTAAAGAAATTTCCAGACAAAAAAGTCACGTGAACAGAAGACGTTCTTTAATTAAAAACGACTTGACGTTGAATCGAAATGATGATGCAGATTTTCTACCTTCACAATGCAAACGAAGCAAACGTTAGAACAAAAATTAAAATACAGTAGACAAAATAATATGGGACTAAATGTCTTAATACCATTTATTTTCAGATAATTTTACATTTAATCACAATAAAATAATGCTATTTTACAACTGAAGATAATAAAAATCAACTTATATACAATTTCGTAAACATACAACTTTTACATAAAATTATAACAGGTCATTAGCCCTATAAACCTAAATATTCATGTGTTTATTTAATAAATTTCTTCTTACATGATGTATCAAAAATATGCAGTTAGATAGTAATATATATTGGTATGCTATAGTAGGCTGTTTATTAAGTATATATAAAAAACAGGTGACTACATAAACATGCATAATTTACTGAGTTGGCAATAAAAATATATTTTTTTGTAACATAATGAAATTTGCAGTTACATAGTAATATATATCGGTATGCTATCGTAAGCTAAATATAATATATATATAAAAAAGGTGACCACATAAACAAGCATTAATTACCGAGTTGGCAATGAAAATGTATGAATTTTAAAACAAAACAATATAAGTTAATTCTATTTAACTTAAAAGAAGAGTAATAAAATTGAATGCAATATAGATGGGTGTCTCAGCACTGCCAAGAGTTAAGAAAGTACATTCCGATCACCTCTGCAGTAATTTAAATTAAGGTTAAAATTATGAAGAGAGCGGAATATATTTTTCTTCGCCTGGTATGAATTTGAATACAAATGTGAGTCTTATTATTCAGGTGTTTTATTTAATTATAAATTATAATGCTTTTATGAGTCAAATTTTGGTTTCATATTCTCAACACAGAAAGTAATGGTCATTACTGTCTGTGTACTCTTCGTGTATATAACAAAAAAGTAAACGTAGAGAATATATTATGTTTAAAAATTTTCCCTAATATTTTGAAAGCATTCAGTATATTCGGCCTTTCTGTGCATTCGTCTCCTCAACTACGCCATAAAAGTGTTGGAGATGATTATTTTAGACGGATTGTGTAGGTTCCATTTATCAAAAGTGCAATTATTTTATAATAGTAAAGAAAATAAAAAATAATATGTAAATATGTTACTCATCAACTGGCCTTAGGTACTTGTAATTAAACCCAACTAGTGACCTGCTGAAACAAAATTTCTTTTTGAAACTGAATTATAGCTTATTTTTTGTTTTAATTTAACTGAATACGGGTTCGAAACTCGTTAATTGGCTGAAATCGTGACTTATAGTCCCAATCATAAATAACCTTGGTAATATATTTTTTTAAAATTATACTGTCATGACAGTGACACTGACAATTCGATCAGTACTGGGAAAGTTTATTTGTAAAAAATATTTCACAGTAAATAATAATCAATTTGTGAGAGAAAAAAAAAGTATACATATTATGTACATGTTTGCATTGTATTCAATATAGTTATTATGGTATGTAAAAGCCGTTTAGGCATGAACAATAAATAATTGTGTTTGTTAAGATACCAACCATAATTGAAAATTTTTGTTACTAAATTCCTATTTTTATTTATATTAGAACTCGCCATAACACAATGAAGAAATGCCATAACTTGATCACTACTTAGGTGAAAGATAATACTTTAGATTATACACTAGACTCCCTTTTGACCCATTTAATTATGAAACCATTTTCATAATAACTTGAAACACATTTAACATTCTTTAATGGAATTTCCTATATTTCTCGCACATAGTTACTTAGTTTAGTACTGCATAGAACGTTTCCACTATGTAAAAAGAGAGTCTAGTGTAGTCGTTACTAATTGGACGATACAAGGATAAAATAAAATTTCCTACATCAGATCTCATAAAAACCTTAAGAATTTTTAGTTTCAGAAATATTTCACATAATTTTTTTTTATATACTATTAAAATTATTCTCGTGAAAGTGCTAAGTAACAATTTTTGCAAAGATGTTACATTTCGACACAAGTGACATTGGTTGATCAAAATATTCATAGAATTTGTACACATTTTTATTTAAATATGATACTTGTATTTAGAAATATTAACCAGCTTTATGGGCTTAGTTTGAAAATAAAAGGGAGGTTAATCTTCCTGGCAAACACTTGCATTAAATTGATTATACACAGCAATATGAATAGTAATAATAATTCAATAAAATAAGGTATAAAATTAAATACGCTTTTCTATTGTAATCCAACATAAAATAACATTACATTTTCAATGTTTTATATTCAAATACTCAAAATTCCATTTGTCTATTGAGAGAAAAACACATTTTCAGTTATGTTTTCACCAATAAATGCAACACTATTTGTATTACACCTTTCTAAAATCAAAGAAAAATTGTGCACTGTGTTGGTTTGATGAAATTAAATTTGAACATAAAACTTAAATTTATGTACTTACCTAGACAAACAACACGTTTTGCAAGAAATGAGATCGGAAAGTTTTATATTGATATGAAAAACTACCAAATTCACGCACACAAGTTAAATTATATTATTAATGGAAATTTAAAAGAAAATTTATTTCATAAAAACTTTGAGAGAAAAGATATTATTATTAGGTGAAAATCAAAATGTAGGATGTTATTGTTAAAAATAAAATATTTATTAATAAGAGTAAATATTAATGTAATATAAATTTTAGTACATAATAAGAATTTTTTAAATATCGATATTATGATGTTAAATATGTTTATCATAATGTTAACATCGTTTATAAGTTTTGAGAACATCTCAAAATACTAAAAATGCAAATAAAAATCATGATATGCTATAAACACACAATACATAATATGCCGTGTAAGCCACTTTGATACAAATGTATATACTGCGGAATGTCTTATATTTCACCCATAAAAGATATTGCAAAAGTCCCTAGGTATATAGTTAGCAAGAACAGTTATTTTTAGGTTCGGGTTGGTCAGTGAGAGGTCGGCCAGGCTGTGCGGGCTTGTGCTGGACACCAGATTCTGCTGCATTTAAATCTAGGCGGCCATCTTGGATGCTCTGGTATATTTTCTTAGCTGTTTCCAGAAATGCTTCCTCAACATTTTCTCCCCTAAAAATCAATAAAAACTTACTTTAAATAGATCTTAGAATTGTTAACAATAAATGCGTACATACAATCTCTGTATCATAAAAATCCAAGATAAATTCAGTACAAAATCTCCACTCATGCAAATTTAGAATCAGTTATGGAGACTGAAATGATGAGATTACCTCTAGAAATGTTAAATAGCTATTTAGGTCCTTGAAGAATTACAAATCAAAATAAAAATCAAGAGTTAGTTTAGAAAAGCCAGTGCAAGGAGTTTGTAAGGGACCAGGAAACAAGATGTAAGTAAAGAAAAATGTCTCAAGCTTATTTCTAACCAAATAAGTCAACGTATTCAATACTGAAGCTGTAGATATAGTTTTTTTAAAAATAAAAAGATTGGCAATAATTTTTTTATATACATTTTTTAATAAATTTAATTATAGTATTTTAATACATTTTTTATATATATTTTTCTAGTTGAGGACTGGAAACAAATAATGGAGTGAGAGATGCAAGTTTAGTGTTGGCTGTTGAGGACTGGAAACAAATAATGGAGTGAGAGATGCAAGTTTAGTGTTGGCTGTTTGAGGGACTGGAAACAAATGAATGGACTGAGAGTATGCAAGTTTTAGTGTTGGCTGTCGAGGACTGGAAACAAATAATGGAGTGAGAGTTGCAGTTTAGTATTGGCTGTTGCAAACCAATTCCCAGGATTGAAACCAGTTAATAATAAATATAATTACAATGTAATTAAGATGATATTCTTTCAAGAAAGATAAACTATCAAAATGAAATAATACAAACAGGCTTCCGGTCAATATGTAAAACGTGTGAAAAAATTATTGCTCTAGTGCCAAATTCCAGAAATTGTCGGAAAGGGTCACGTCGCCATTCATGCTCCTTAAGTATCTGGGTTAAATTTGATTTTTTTTTTAGTTATCGATCAAGTAGGAACATAGTCATCCTTAAGGGGTAGGACTTTATCAAGTATTGTCCAGATGAAGCAATACTTACGTTTTTGCACTTGCTTCTACAAACATAAGGCCATTATCATCGGCAAACTGTTTAGCTTCCTCATATGTCACATCACGCTGTCCTTCCAAATCAGATTTATTTCCAATTAGGAAAATGACAGTACTAGGGTTAGTTAAATTGCGAGTGTCAGTTAGCCAGCTGCTTAGGTGATTGTAAGTTGACCTGTAATATGGAAATCATTAAAAAAAAATTAATGCATAGCACAGAGCCACAATATACTACTACTACTTTCCTTATCCGCACCCCAATGGTGCATAGGGCACTGCATCGGTAAACCAAGTGCAGTATATCTTGATCATTTTAGTATATGAAGGTAAGATGATCATTCATACGCTCCAGTACCAGTCCAAGGAATCACACATGAAATATTAATGTGAAAAATAATTGTTCGAGACGTTTCATTCAACGAAACGTTAATGAAAATCTTCATTGACGATACTTCGTTTTAAACTGTGTAAAAACTTAAATTTCCATTGTTAATGAAAAAGAAAAATATATAAAATTTGGTAATGTTGTAACATTCTTTTTTTTATTTAATTTTTAAATCTATGTCTGCTGCAAACCACCCTGTACAATCTGATTTTAGAATATTTTTTTTTGTTAAATTCTTTAACAACATGTATTTCATTTGTACCAAATTAATAAGTTATTATTCATCTAACTCGTAATATATTTTGCAAATTTTATTAAATAATTCAATGTACATGTAAAATGCACAGATTTGAAGAAATTGCTTGAAAGCAATAAGCCCTTGTAACACTCTATGTACATGATGTTTTTAAATAAATAAATAAAAAACCTCGTGTGATATCATAAACCATAAAGCGCTCCAGCGGCGCCACGGTAATAAGATCGAGTGAACTGCTCGGAACCTTTCTTGTCCAGCGGTATCCCAAATTTGCAGCTTATTTTTCTGTCCTGACACTTCTATAATTCGAGTGCCGAATTCAACTCCAATTGTATGGGGACAATCAGCCATAACTACAGAAATACAAAACTATATATTTTGCGAAACATTTCAATATGAATAGAATAAATTCGTAAAATTAATGATTAATAAATAAAAAAGTTGTTTTATTTATAAATAATAATAATGATGTGTTATTTACAAATTGTACTAGAATTGTGCATTCTTCATTTGGACGTAGCATAATATTGTTCACGCAACCACAATATGTTGTAAGCCACAAATTCCAAATTTTACAGGAGAGTGAAAAAAAAACATAACTTCAGAAATAATAATATTTTTACAGTCTGTTTTTTTAATGAAAATTCCTAATAATCTCTGTTAGTGAATTTATAATAGGAATTAATAATATAATCATATCAATATTTGTGGCTTAGGGAAATAATTTTATCAAGCGATTTTTATCCATGTGGGATGAGACATACATGTTAATCAGAAAAATTAAAATCATATGATTTTTTCTGGATAATGAAAAAACATTTTCAGCAGGGTAACCATATAGTGCCAAATGAAGAATCTATAATTAATGTAGAACGTAGAGTTGAAGAAGACTTAAATGAGCAAATGAATTGATTCACCACTGTGCACTTAATTTAGAGCTGTGCCCATCTTTAATTTCAATTTTATTTAACCACCTCAACAGGCCAGGAGGCTCAATTACAGAGGGGAAGAATGTCACAAAAACCCAGGCTTGAGAAAAATCCCCAAAATTGTGAGATTTAAACCCTTTACTTCTTTTTATTTGGGGATATGGGAAGTCGATAGCCTATGCTAATAAACCAAAAACAATGGACAATTTTAAAGAAAAGATTAACTGCATTATTGCCATTATATTAACCCAAATTCTGGATAAAGTGGTTAACAATTGAATAGTGATGGCGGTTTTTCTAAATGATCCTTTTCGGTAATCATAATAAGAACAAAATACTGTTTGCAAATTATTGTTTAAACAACATTTTTACTTTATTCATTTATTACTTATTCAAAATTTTATCCATTCCCTGCATCCGAACATTGTGTGTTATGGCTGTTGTTGACTTTATTAAGCGACCGTATCACCCCTTGGTACACTTGCATATGCATTTTTAAACATGCCACATGTGAGCATTGACAATGTTTAAGCATGGCACATGTGAGCATTGACAATGTTTAAGCATGCCGAATGTGAGCATTGACAATGTTTATGCATGGCACTGTGAGCATGACAATGTTTAGCATGCCGCATGTGAGCATTGACAATGTTTAAACGTCACACAGGGACAAACAGTTATAAACACAAGATGATTGAAAATATATCAAAATTGGCATACATTTTTTTCTCTGTGAATTGATGAAGAAGACAAGATTTCCCGACACCCATGTCACCAATAATTATATATTTGAAAATATACGAGTAGTTGTACGGCCCAGCTGCCATTATTCTGAAATAATATGAAAAATAATCAACAAATTATTAAAGTAAAAAATAAAAAATGTTAATATTGTCTATGTAAGTTCAAGACTGCGAACTTTTGGATTGAACTTTACATAGACGATAAATATTATATTAATTTATTAAAATAGATGTATGGATATTATGGATACTAAATAAATAAATAACTATAAAGTATAATATTTTTGGCTTAAGTTTTGATTCATGAAGATTTTTTTTAAACCCTTAAGGCATTGTAGAAAATAATATTATCTAAATACTTAACACTTCTAGAATAAATTTTAAAAACTTGATACACAAATAAAGGAAATCGTTTTAAAATTGAAATTTTAAAATAATTTTTACAACTGTATTAGAAATACTTAATTGTTTAGCCTAAATTTACTAAAAGGTGATAGGGAAATACCCACTGAACGAATAAACATTACGCCCGTATTAAGGTTTCCTCTAACACTGTATTCTTTGGTTAGGTACATGTACTGATTGAAAATCAACAACTTAAGTATGTAAAAAATGCTGTTAATTAAGCATTAACCTGCTGACTGCCTTTGCATTTTGGATATTTACAAAAGGAGTTGCCAACATAGAAAAAAATGTCAACAGAGATGGTGTTTCATTTGAGTAGCTGAATAAACCCGATCGGGGCTCGAGGCAGCCAACATTATTGATAGAAACTGTTATTCCTACTGTTGTGAATACTTTGAAAAACCGACATGGATTTTGAAAAGTGACATTTATTGAACACGAAAAATATGTGATCTTCAGTTTGTATAAGTGTAGTAGCAAAAATATTGCAAATGAAATCATACTAATAAACAAAACATAACACTAATGGCTTTTTAAATCTGAGAATCAATATTTGCAAGGTCAAGAAAAAAGTACCAAATTTCCAGTTTTCACACTTAAGTTAAAACCTATTTCAAACAAAAAAAGGAGAGGCCATAACAGTATATGTACTGAATCTCACATTCATCATTTTTGTTTAAAAAGAAGAGCATTGTTTAGCTTGGGATGATTACCGTATAATTTTTAGTATTATAGATATGTACTTACACTTCTTATTTATCAGGCTCAATAACAAAGAAAGAAAACTTTCCGAATAATCAACAAATCAAAAAATAAATGCGACAGCAAGGGGTGTACCATCCACAAAGCCAGCGAGTTGCTAAATAATACTAATTTTTAGCACAAATAAACACAGAATATTATTGCGACACTGGATAATAATTAAAGTATCCTGAAAGATGACGTACACACGAAATATTAATCATCAAAAGAGTAAAAGTAAAAGCCTCTTTGACAAAAATGACAACCCAAAGATAATGACACGGATAATGACAACCGACCATAAACTACAACCGACGAACCGACATTCATTAGGCCATGATGAAAATTTTCGGAGATTTTCCAACCCAAAGACTCTAAAAATAAAATTTTAATAGGTAGGTACCTACATTTCTATATGTAACACAATGGTCCGAACTCAAATTTTAGTTAACCAAAATATTTACATTAAAATTTATGTCTTCCCCAAGGAAGATAGAAGAACCATAAGGAAAAGCCTTGAGAACATTTCCCATAGAAAGACTTGAAGAGGTATTTTGGCTTTATCCCTATTGCAACACCGTTGTGACAATACCAACATACCAACAATACAATCGTATCGTGCACAAATAAATCGTGTGCATGTGACCGCGAGCGCGAGCTGTCACTTGTATCTTGTATTGTAATAATATGTCATCATTTTGAGGTCATGGTGGTCTAATTAAAAAAATTGTCATAATAATTTAATAATACATTGGTAATCAAATCGTTGAATGACGGGTTATAGCATATAATATGTATATGTTGCAAGATTTATAAAAAATGTAATTTGTCAATAAAATGATAGAATATATTAGATAACTTCAAATAACGACGTACCACCATGGAATCAATGTTTTATAAAAAAGCTGCAGATTATTGGTCGAAGATCCCACCAACTTTGGAGGGAGTATTGGGTGGTTTCGGCTTTATATCTAACATAGATATCCAAGGCTCAAAAACATTTCTTAATCAGTTATTTGATCTGGAAAACCCCCCACAAAAGACTATTGCTTTGGACTGTGGAGCAGGAATTGGTAGAATTACTAAGGATCTATTGATATACGTATTTGACAAAGTAGAGTTGGTGGAACAAAATGAGGCGTTCTTAAGAGAAGCAGAGATATCAATTGAGCCCAGGTCTAAACTAGGTCGCATGTACCCCATTGGTTTACAGAATTTTGAAACTGAAGAAAAATATGATATCATATGGTGTCAATGGGTACTCGGTCACTTAACTGACCCTGACTTTATACAGTTCTTTATTAAGTGCAAGTACGTACCAAATAACTCTTCTTCATATTTTATGTAGGCCTTTAAGGTGTCCCCGTATTGTTACTCCTTATTTAATCTATACAATCAATTTGCAATTCCATGTATTACATTTGTATAACTGGTTAAAAAATACATTGAAAATGTTTATTTTCAGAAATTCTCTGAGGGAGAATGGCATTATCATTGTCAAAGAAAATGTTACTTCTTCAGGTTCACTGGAACGAGATGATATTGATTCTTCAGTCACAAGATCCCTAGAACACTTATTGTCCTTATTAAAATCATCAAAATTAAAAATAATAAAGCAATTCAAACAAAACGATTTTTCCTGTAGGAATCTATCCTGTATACATGTTTGCATTACGTCCAGATGATATGTTGAAAGAAAAAGATGAATTAAGTTTTAGTAAGAATGAAAGTAGTCAATATGGTGAAAACTCTAATGTTACTAATCATGAAACTAAATTAATTGAATTACACGAGAATGTATTGGAAAGAACAAATATTGACAATTCTTCGACCGACAATAAAACATAACAGTCATTTTTGTTTGTTATTCAATGTGACTAATACAATTATTTTTTCTTTTATAATGAACATATTTTTTTTTACATTTGAAAATAAATTTGGATATTTTTTCAATTTTATGTATATGTTATGATAAGACCAAAAAGTACAGGCTTATTCACTCGTATCAAATATTGTATTAGTGACTACACCAAAAAAACATAGAAGTGCATTTTTGTAAATTTGTTTAGTTTTATTGCTTGTTTTTATTAAGATTTTTATAGTATAAGCGAGGATTTAATTTGTTTTCTACATATATATATATATATAGTATATAATGCTCACCTGTAAGTAAATATACATATTTATTAAAATTGTTGTGTCATTTTTCTTTTAATATATTTTTTATTTACCTTCATCCAGAATCCAGATGATAATAATTTTGCAGAGCTTAAATTTTTGTGTTTTATCCATGCAACTGAAATATTTTATTTTTATCACTTTTTTCTTTCTATGACATAGTATTACTTTCATACTCTTCAAAGGGTTAAGAATGTGGCTGTTTTCTTAGTAAAAAAAAAATGGACAGAAAATGTAAAAATACTATATTTCTACTAAAGATATTATAAAATAGTGATATTAAAAAATATATGCCTACATTTTTCACATAATTTATGGTTGAGTTTTACGAAGATAATTCAAACCAGATGGTAACTGAACCGTTGTTACTCCTTTAGGAAATAATTGAGAAACTTGGTTTTCAGGAACTGTTGGTAAGACCATGCAATATTCGCCAACCTGAAAAGTGAAAATACATTCATATTTAGAAAAATTAAAAAAGCAAGATAATTGTTAATTTCATCATAAACGAACATGTAAAATGAAAATAAAAAACTGTTAAATAAATAATCAAGCACTTGTCAGAAAAGATTAAGACATAAAATATTACTGATTGAATTTTCATTTTTTAAACGTACCTGCCAATCAGCTGGTGTAGCAACTTTATTTTTGTCCGTTATCTGCAGAGAATCTATAGTACGTAGAATTTCACTATAACAAAAAATACAGGTGTCAAACAATGATATTAACTTAACTATTAGTTAACTTAACATGTCTTGGGTGTTAAAATGATTTTTTTTGTAAAAGATAGGTGTTAAAAAACTAATTCCTATTATAATCCCTGCAACTCAGTGTATCCTTGGATAGGCGCATATTTTTCTTAATATTTGTGATAAGT
Organism: Micrasema minimum; assembly: GCA_022494985.1. Classification (NCBI taxonomy): domain Eukaryota; kingdom Metazoa; phylum Arthropoda; class Insecta; order Trichoptera; family Brachycentridae; genus Micrasema; species Micrasema minimum. Next base: position 126,209 of record JAGVSP010001483.1, read on the forward strand.
GATTTATAATTTGTGAATTTTATGAATTTGAATAAAGTAACTTTGACTTGTTTTTGTCAACTTGCAGCATTTTCTGTCATGATAAGCCTTAGGGATTATTAACCTTTTTTTCCACCTAAGTACCTTCGAAGGGCGGTTTCTGCGAATAATGGCCTGTTAAGTGCCAATTTTTTGTATTATTATGAAAACTTAGGGTCCAATCCATTTTCAAAAATTAATAGTAAACCATGAAATTGTGTTTAAGATTTAAAATGTGATTTGAACATTTGAAGCTTGAATGTAAAATTTTCACTTTTGTCCAAAAAAAGTTGTAACTTCCACGAATATAAGAAAGCTTATTATTTTATGTGTAAAAGTAACATTTATAAAGCAAGTAATAAAAAAAAGGTAAAAAAATCATTAAATTAATAGAAAATTGCCAATCTGGACTAAAATTCTGGATTTTTTAATTCATAACTTGAAAACAACAAAAATCGGGCAACTTACATAGGGTAAATTTGAAAACCCCTGAATGTAGGAATCTAAAAAAAAAAAATTGTACCTATGGTGAATGGCCACCCTATATGTCTTGTAATGATTCTTCAGGGAGATTTACCACAATAAAGTTTTCAATGTAGAATATAAAGAGTTAATAGGATGAAAGTGAAAAAAAAATTACTGTGATGTTAAAAAGCATAATTAATAACACACATTGTAAACATCATCATATTGATCGATACATTTATCAAACAGATAAGAATCCTGAAAATTAATAGTCAATCTCATAATAAGAGCAGACTGGTGATTACAGAAATGTAATAACTAATAACCTAAATAATCATGTTGTTGCCTTGTGATAAACATGTAAAAAATATACCAACCTAAAGTTACGCCCTGTTGTGGCAGGATATAAAATAGATAAACGATATTTTTTGTGAGGATCAATAATGAAAACAGCTCTTGCTGGAAGAGGTATTCCTAAAGAATCTAGTTCATCCTCATCTAACATTCCAAGTTGAACACAAAGCTTTCTGTCAGAATCTTCAATAATAGGGTATGGAAATCCATCGCTTACTTCACCTAAGCAGGGAAAAAATCATCCAATATGAGAAGAATGAAGTGGCACAAATAATAAATATAAAGACTAAAGTAAGAATTGTTACACATATACAAAAAAAACATTACTTATACATATTAAATTATATTCCATTATACACCAACGCCTAATCGGTACCGACCTCCGCTGGGAACATGGTGTAAATGGTCATCTGTGTATTCAACTCTAAAGTAACACCGGATTACTGGTATTTTAAACCAATCTTAAACAATAATGATGTTGTATTATGCACTAATTTGCCGGGCCTACATTTTAATAAATATTTTATGTTGTGACTTTATTATATGTGCTAATAACTAAACCATGAATCAGATGAAGTCATGTTATTTAGGATGATCTGGTAATTATTCGAGTTTCAGGAAAAGTATGTAGTATTTACCTGCTAAGAACTTTATATCATTCATCCAATTTAGATGCGATTCTACAGAATCACAGGATAGTGCAATTGGTTTAACATTACGTTTTTTAAATTCAGGCATCAGTTGTATTACTTTAGCAAGCTCTGTTGTACAAACTGGTGTGAAATCTGAAGGATGCGAAAAAAGAATTCCCCACCTAAAAACACATGATTTTAAAAATAATTATAAAAGTAAAAATTGCTAAAGCAAGTTATTGACTAAACGCACAATAAAAATACTTACGATTCTCCTAGCCAATCATGAAAATGAATTTCACCGATCGTTGTTTGGGCAGTAAAATTGGGAAATGTTTTACCTAACGAGATGGCCATTTTTTTTAAAAAACAACACCAATTTCAACAATTTTCTTGTGATAAATAAGTTTGTGAACCTTCAGTAATAAATTATGACATTACAAGTGACAGCCAGTGCTGCCACCTTGTTATTTAAATTTCCGCCAAAATCTACGTCAAATACCGTCAGATTCCGTCAAAACTTACTTGTATTTCCGCTAGATGTCCCGCTGGATTTGATCATTCAATTTATCACGACCAACTAACTATATAAGTAATAACCATCACGCCATTTCTCCGAAGGGGTAGGCAGAGAAGAAAGAACGCCACGCCACTGTGTCCTACATAAAACTTCTCATATACGCACGTCGATTTTTCCGACTTTTCACACGACTACTTTAGTATTTATTGTACTTGATCATGCCATGTCTTTATCGGCCTTCCTCGACTTCTACAACCAGACACAATAGCATCGTAAATCCTTTTAGCCGTTCTGTCATCATTCATTCGCTCTACATGACCGAACCATCGTAAAAGACTTTTCCTAAAAAAGTTTATCCGACAAAAATATCAATGCGATAGAAAGAGATCGCGAGAAATAGTACGCTGGGATTTGGGAGCCATCACAACGTAGTATCACGTCAAAAAAAATCTGTGTGATATATTTTTAATTTTGAAAGATTTAATTAATTTATTTATTGGCAGGTATCGTAGATTTTAAAAACGCTTATCTGATAAATTAATATCAGTGCCGTAAAAAGAGATGGTTAGAGAGTTAGTATTGGTTAGCCATCTGTTGACCAGGTTAATACCCACTTTAACATTCACTCCTTCCACTGACATTGGCGGCCATGTGTGTAGCGAGCTTAATTTTTTATGTCTGTGCTTAATGTCTATTTACCTCCTTCTTAAGGCCCCTCCAAACAATGGCCACCGCCATAGAAAACCCATGGAAAACGTAAATTGAGCGTTGGGGCTCAGACCTCTAGTCGACTCTTTCTATCACATGGATATTTATCGGAAGACTCTTTCTTACGTCTACGACATAGATTAAATGATTGGGAGCCACGAATTGTCCATAGACTAATGTACATAGATGATAGAAATTCTAGGAGCGGGGGTTGGCGAGGGGGCGGGCTGCACCTGTGTGCCCGGGATGGCCGCTGTGTCGGTTTTTTGGACACATCAAAGGAAGCTTTGCATATTTGCCGCTAGGTTCGCGCCGTTCGGCCGATCGCAGTTTCGCAGCGTTTATTCAGTTTTCGTTTTTTCGTGGTTGTCTCTTTAAAGTCGGCTATGTGCACAAAATCTAATTTTTCACAAAAAAAAACAGTTTGTAAAAATATTTTATCAAAACTGGTGAAAAATGAAATATAAATGAAAAAATATAACATATAGTTCCTTGCTTTTACGTAAAAGAAGTCAAACCATTTATTTTAGTCATTAAATAAGAACTTAACGAAAGAAGCAAAATTGGCAGTACATAACGGAGTTCGGGTACCAACCCTTATGTATGGTAGTGAAGCGTGGTGTTAGAAAAAGAAGAGTGAAAGTAGACTGAATGCTGTTGAAATGCGATCTCTCAGGCGAATGTGTGGAAAGACTATGTATGATAGGTGTACAAATGTCGAAATTAGAGCAGAGTGCAAGGCTGAGTAGGTAAGCATTATCGACAAAATTAAGAAAGGGCTTTTACGATGGTTTGGTCATGTGGAGCGAATGAGTGATGAAAGAACGGCTAAAAGAAGTTTAAATGCAAGTGTGCCTGGATGTAGAAGCCGCGGAAGGCCGAGAAATACATGGCTTGACCAAGTACGACAAGTACTTGAAAGAGGACATGTGAAAAGTCGGAATAATCGGCGTATGTGCATAAGAAGATGTATGAATGTAGAGGAAGCAAAGGATATTTATGTACTATGCAGCATTAGGTACTAAATATTTATTTATATATTTTTTGTAATATCTGGCACATAACAGAGTTTACAGATGCATGAAGAAAAAAATTACCTATTCAGTGTTACCCAGAACTCAAAATCGTCAAAAGCTGCACATGCACAAATGCACATAGCAGGTTTCGCAGTAACAGCGACGTTTTGTTCTTTCGTTCTTTGTTGTCAATTTTCGAATTTGAACTCAACGGCAAACGGGCGGTCGAATTATTTTTGTGTCGAACCGAACTGTCACAATGTCGCATCGTTGGCAATACTGAAACCGCTAAATTCATCGATTTTGATACAGTCATTCAGCAGATACAGTCATTTCATGTTTGGATTTTATGAAAATTTATTTAATATTATAAAACCCATTTTAAAAAATGAGACATGCATGACTTTTTGAATAATGCATGTCTTATTATCTGATATTCAGAAACACCATATCTATAAAAATTCAAAAAACTGGAGAGAAAAGGGTTTATTTGCAGACCAGTTTAATTTAGGTACAAGGGTTGCTTATTTATTTATTTTATTTCATGAAAATAGGTATTATTTTATTTTATTTCATGAGAAATTCATCAACCGGTTATGCGTATAATTCTGATATATCAGAATAATTAGATTATTATGCTTATACATAATGATTACTATACCTACATTCAACATTAATTTTATTTCGTTGGAATTTTTCCGTTTAAATAAAACATGTTTATTCTTCTTCTAAATTATATTATTTATTATTATTTTACACTAAACTGCGAATTTAAACATTGTACATGTAAATACAAGAAATTAAATAAATAGTCAACATGAAATATTTTATTTACCTGAGACTTTTATATTAATATTTCATGTGTGATACCTTGGACTGGTACTGAAGCTAGATACTGATCATCTTGCCTTCATGTAATATAAGAGTCCATACTTTAACTCGGCCTTCCTAGCGCAGCTGTCAACAGCAAATTTGACAGCTATTGAGTTCAGTTGACGGTGTTAAATTTATTTAGTACATTCTTTTAAAAACAATACCGTTTTTAATTGAATTCATAAATAAAACAAAATCATACATGATTATTCCAAATTTATTCAATAAAAAAATTAAAGTAAGTACACAATAAATCCATCACATAGATACATAAGTGTAAAATAGGATGTAAACAAATAAACAAATGTAATAAAAAATATTATTGGTATTCAATTACTTAAAATATTAATATCCTATTAATCGATCAAAGAAAAAAATGTAAGAGGTTATTGTATCACATTTACACTTATTTCTATTAAACTATTACATTAACAAATATTAGTAGCAGAGGGTTACAAGAAAAGATTTATAACAAAAGGCGAAGAATGAGACAAATTAAAGTAGGTACACATAAGTACTGAAGTAAATAAAAATAAATTAACAGTATGTAGGAATATTATTTTATTGAATTGGCTTTAACATTGTGGAATAACATATTGAATTATATAAATAAAACACTTTGATTTTTGTCCACTGAGTTTTATTTTATAACACGACATGTTTCGGACACGCAGTACTGCCCATCTACAGGTGTCAGGACCTGACAGGGACTGGTCCCTGTCAGTACCTAAACTTTTCATTGTATATTTATCTTCAGTTTTAAATTGTGGACAAAAAACAAAGTGTTTTATTTATATAATTCGGTATGTGGGAATATTTACCGAAACACATAAAAACAACATTGAAGTTAAAGAACCAAGAAAAAAAATCATGAAAAATTTGACTGAGACTTATATTAAATTAAAAAAATAAATATGAAATTATAAAATATGTATTCTGTACAAATGTACACATTAACAGATTTAATATATTAAATAATCTGTGATTAACAGTAAGAAAATAAGAGAAAGTTTAACAAACTCTTAGCGAGACAGAAAAACCACATAAATGATGAAACAAGAAGCAACGACAAAAGTATAATATAAAATTTATAAAGTATGTATATTATAACAGTAGAATCAAAAGAGAAAGTTTAATGAAGTCCTCTTGAGACAGGAAATCACACAAATAATAATACAAGAAGTTTAAAAAATTGAAGAGAATGTTGCTGACGACAGCTGCTCATCATCTATAACTTTACAACATTATCGACTGATCAGCATCTTTTTTGTTAATCCAGTTATTTCTCACACATTTTAGAATGTGTACTGAATCAAATACAAAAAATAACGGTTTAGTATTATCACTAGGATGTGGGAATACATGATTCATTAACGGAGGAGAGTTAAAAAATGTCATAGCCTTCCTATTTATTGCGTTATTGTCGCTTACTACACAGACAACAAGAAATCCTATTGTTTCCAATCCCACGATTACACTTTTTATAAATAAATGTAATTGTTCTGCATCCATGCGTTTTACAGGCAAAATATTATAAAGACTTCTTTAAAGTCTCTGTATTATTCATGAACGGTGGATGCAGCCTCTTCGGTATTATAAGCGGCCCCTATCAATATTGCCTGCCTTATAATCATAAACGATTCAACGTGAATTTCATCTAACATCACACATACAGTTTTATCATTGTTTGCAAGCATTGGAAATTTTTCTTCTAATGATAAAAATTTTTCACTATCCTGCTCTATTTGCGGAGATGTCTTGAAATTAGAGCACACCTTTGCAATGTTTGCGGATATGGAAGTCAAATTTCCAGAACTCCTTAAAAATTTATAGCAATGAGGAGATATTGACCTAAAATACTACACATAATTATAAAGTGTGTTTAATAATTGTACGTTTTCTTATTTAAAAGATTTATCTGTTTCACAATAAAAGTAATCTTTTTTTGAGAGTCCAAATCATCCTTAAAAACAAACAATCAAGTCATTTAAATCATCACAAATATTTTTTACACGGTCACTAACAGTTTTTTCAGCACACAACCCAAATAAAAATAATTTTTCCATGAAAAATTGTCCAATCGCCAAACCCATCGCTTGTCACTTGTTTTTTTACACAGTTCTTTAAATGAATAAAACTTTTGGTTGACACATACACTTCATTTGTTGTAATGCTATTTTGAATGGCAATATTTAATTGCTCCGCTTCCTTGCGATGACTCCTTTCGGTGACACTTTCACGCAGAGATGTTGCTGGTGTAGATAAATATGAAGATAATAATTCCATCGACCCATTTATTATCGAAACCTCCCTGTCTATTTCTTCACATACCTGAAAATACAGTAAAATAAATGATTTAGTTGTAAAATCATAATGTTATAACCCTAAAAAATAATATCAAGTGTGTATAATTTCAATAATACCACGAACAGAACAATTTTTTGACTGAACATTTTTAAGGTTATGTGTCTGTTACTTTGTGATTTGTTATTTTACAAAACAAGAGTTATTAGTTGTTAAATCATAATTATGCTGATGTAACAATAAACTAGAAGTAAATAACATATGAATAAACTTACCCTTGAAGATGCTGTTGGAGTAAAATCTTTTCGGCAAATGGCTTTCGTCCATTTTTTTCGTCAACTATCATCTTTGGGGAATGTAAAACACGTGCACTTTTGTACTCTTTGCAGTTTGGTACACTACATTTATTGACCATATTTGAGTTTGATATTTAATAGTTTTAGTAATAAACAACACAAGCACAAAGCGAAAAAACAAACAAGCCGCCTCGGACCCCGTACTACGTACTTGTACCATATCACAGATTGCCGGAGAGCTTCTAGCGGTCCAGAGACAAAACACTTAGCTTATATACGTTGGCGACCAAACGCGCCACGATGCGTCCTAGAAAAGAAAGTTACGTTTTAGAAAGAATCTTCCGATAAATATTCATGTGGATAGAAAAAGACGGCTAAAGGGTCTGAGCCCAGCCTTACGTTTTCTATGGCTCTGTCCAGTTGCGGCCATTGTGTGGAGCAAGCTTAACGCGCCACGATGCGTCCTAGAAAAGAAAGTTACGTTTATGAAGAGTCTTCCGATAAATATCCATGTGATAGAAAGGGGTCTGAGCCCACTTACGTTTTCTATGGCTACTGTCCCAGTTGCGGCCATTGTGTGAGCAAGCTTGATTGCGTACAAGTACGTAGTACGGGGTCCGAAAGCGGTGTTTGTTTTTTTCGCTTTGTGCTTGTGTTGTTTATTACTAAAACTATTAATATCAAACTCAAATATGGTCAATAAAATGTAAGTGTACCAAACTGCAAAGAGTACAAAAGTGCACGTGTTTACATTCCCCACGGGGTCCGAGATGATAGTTGAGGTTTATTACTAAAAAAAAATGGACGAATAAGCCATTTACCAAACGAAAAGATTTTACTCCAAGTTGAGCATCTTCAAGGGTAAGATTTTTAGCATCTTCATATGTTATTACTTCTAGTTTATTGTTACATCAGCATCATCATGATTTAACAACTAATAACTCTTGTTTTGTAAAATAACAAATCACAAAGTAACAGACACATAACCTTAAAAATGTTCAGTCAAAAAATTGTTCTGTTCGTGGTATTATTGAAATTATACACACTTGATATTATTTTTTAGGGTTATAACATTATGATTTTACAACTAAATCATTTATTTTACTGTATTTTCAGGTATGTGAAGAATAGACAGGGAGGTTTCGATAATAAATGGGTCGATGGAATTATTATCTTCATATTTATCTACACCAGCAACATCTCTGCGTGAAAGTGTCACCGAAAGGAGTCATCGCAAGGAAGCGGAGCAATTAAATATTGCCATTCAAAATAGCATTACAACAAATGAAGTGTATGTGTCAACCAAAAGTTTTATTAATTTAAAGAACTGTGTAAAAAAACAAGTGACAAGCGATGGATTTGGCGATTGGACAATTTTTCATGGAAAAATTATTTTTATTTGGGTTGTGTGCTGAAAAAAACTGTTAGTGACCGTGTAAAAAATATTTGTGATGATTTAAATGACTTGATTGTTTGTTTTAAGGATGATTTGGACTCTCAAAAAAAGATTACTTTTATTGTGAAACAGATAAATCTTTTAAATAAGAAAAACGTACAATTATTAAACACACTTTATAATTATGTGTAGTATTTTAAGGTCAATATCTCCTCATTGCTATAAATTTTTAAGGAGTTCTGGAAATTTGACTTCCATATCCGCAAACATTGCAAAGGTGTGCTCTAATTTCAAGACATCTCCGCAAATAGAGCAGGATAGTGAAAATTTTTTATCATTAGAAGAAAATTTCCAATGCTTGCAAACAATGATAAAACTGTATGTGTGATGTTAGATGAAATTCACGTTGAATCGTTTATGGATTATATAGGCAGGCAATATTGTAGGGGCCGCTTAAATACGAAGAGGCTGCATCCACCGTTCATGTTTTCTATAATTGTCCTTTAAAGAAGTCGTAAATATTTTGCCTGTAAAACGCATGGATGCAGAACAATTACATTTATTTATAAAAGTGTAATCGTGGGATTGGAAACAATAGGATTTCTTGTTGTCTGTGTAGTAAGCGACAATAACGCAATAAATAGGAAGGCTATGACATTTTTTAACTCTCCTCCGTTAATGAATCATGTATTCCCACATCCTAGTGATAATACTAAACCGTTATTTTTTGTATTTGATTCAGTACACATTCTAAAATGTGTGAGAAATAACTGGATTAACAAAAAAGATGCTGATCAGTCGATAATGTTGTAAAGTTTAGATGATGAGCAGCTGTCGTCAGCAACATTCTCTTCAATTTTTAAACTTCTTGTATTATTATTTGTGTGATTTCCTGTCTCAAGAGGACTTCATTAAACTTTTTCTCTTTGATTCTTACTGTTATAAATATACATACTTTATAAAATTTTATATTATACTTTTGTCGTTGCTTCTTGTTTTCATCATTTATGTGGTTTTTGTCTCGCTAAGAGTTTGTTAAACTTTCTCTTATTTTCTTACTGTTAATCACAGATTATTTAATATATTAGTAAATCTGTTAATGTGTACATTTGTACAGAATACATATTTTTATAATTTCATATTTATTTTTTTAATTTAATAAGTCTCAGTCAAATTTTTCATGATTTTTTTCTTGGTTCTTTAACTTCAATGTTGTTTTTATGTGTTCGGTAAATATTCCCACATACCGAATTATATAAATAAACACTTTGTTTTTTGTCCACAATTTAAAACTGAAGATAAATATACAATGAAAAGTTTAGGACAGGGACCAGGTCCCTGTCAGGGACCTGACACTTGTAGATGGGCAGTACTGCGTGTCCGAAACATGTCGTGTTATAAAATAAAACTCAGTGGACAAAAATCAAAGTGTTTTATTTATATAATTCAATATGTTATTCCACAATGTTAAAGCCAATTCAATAATAATATTCCTACATACTGTTAATTTATTTTTATTTACTTCAGTACTTATGTGTACCTACTTTAATTTGTCTCATTCTTCGCCTTTTGTTATAAATCTTTTCTTGTAACCCTCTGCTACTAATATTTGTTAATGTAATAGTTTAATAGAAATAAGTGTAAATGTGATACAAATAACCTCTTACATTTTTTTCTTTGATCGATTAATAGGATATTAATATTTTAAGTAATTTGAATACCAATAATATTTTTTATTACATTTGTTTATTTGTTTACATCCTATTTTACACTTATGTATCTATGTGATGGATTTATTGTGTACTTACTTTAATTTTTTATTTGAATAAATTTGGAATATCATGTATGATTTGTTTTATTTATGAATTCAATTAAAACGGTATTGTTTTTAAAGAATGTACTAAATAAATTTAACACCGTCAACTGAACTCAATAGCTGTCAAATTTGCTGTTGACAGCTGCGCTAGGAAGGCCGAGTTAAAGTATGGACTCTTATATTACATGAAGGCAAGATGATGATCAGTATCTAGCTTCAGTACCAGTCCAAGGTATCACACACATGAAATATTAATATAAAAGTCTCAGGTAAATAAATATTTCATGTTGACTATTTATTAATTTCTTGTATTTACATGTACAATGTTTAAATTCACAGTTTAGTGTAAAATAATAATAAATAATATAAGTAATTTAGAAGAAGAATAAACATGTTTTATTTAAACGGAAAAATTCCAACGAAATAAAATTAATGTTGAATGTAGGTATAGTAATCATTATGTATAAGCATAATAATCTAATTATTCTGATATATCAGAATTATACGCATAACCGGTTGATGAATTTCTCATGAAAATAAAATAAATAAATACCTATTTTCATGAAATAAAATAAATAAATAAGCAACCCTTGTACCTAATTAAACTGGTCTGCAAATAAACCTTTTTCTCCTTCAGTTTTTTGAATTTTTATAGATATGGTGTTTCTGAATATCAGATAATAAGACATGCATTATTCAAAAAGTCATGCATGTCTCATTTTTTAAATTGGGTTTTATAATATTAAATAAATTTTCATAAAATCCAAACATGAAATGACTGTATCTTGCTGAATGACTGTATCAAAATCGATTAATTTAGCGGTTTCAGTATTGCTCCAACGATGCGACATTGTGACAGTTCGGTTCGACACAAAAATAATTCGACCGCCCGTTTGCCGTTGAGTTCAAATTCGAAAATTGACAACAAAGAACAAAACGTCGCTGTTACTGCGAAACCTGCTATGTGCATTTGTGCATGTGCAGCTTTTGACGATTTTGAGTTCTGGGTAACACTGAATAGGTAATTTTTTCTTCATGCATCTGTAAACTCTGTTATGTGCCAGATATTACAAAAAATATATAAATAAATATTTAGACCTAATGCTGCATAGTACATAAATATCCTTTGCTTCCTCTACATTCATACATCTTCTTATGCACATACGCCGATTATTCCGACTTTTCACATGTCCTCTTTCAAGTACTTGTCGTACTTGGTCAAGCCATGTATTTCTCGGCCTTCCGCGGCTTCTACATCCAGGCACACTTGCATTTAAACTTCTTTTAGCCGTTCTTTTATCACTCATTTGCTCCACATGACCAAACCATCGTAAAAGCCCTTTTTTAATTTTTGTTGCTTACCTCAGCCTTGCACTCTGCTCTAATTTCGACATTTGTACACCTATCATACATAGTCTTTCCACACATTCGCCTGAGAGATCGCATTTCAACAGCATTCAGTCTACTTTCACTCTTCTTTTTCTAACACCACGCTTCACTACCATACATAAGGGTTGGTACCCGAACTCCGTTATGTACTGCCAATTTTGCTTCTTTCGTTAAGTTCTTATTTAATTACTAAAATAAATGGTTTGACTTCTTTTACGTAAAAGAAAGGAACTATATGTTATATTTTTTCATTTATATTTCATTTTTCACCAGTTTTGATAAAATATTTTTACAAACTGTTTTTTTTCTGTCTCCTGAAAAATTAGATTTTGTGCACATAGCCGACTTTAAAGAGACAACCACGAAAAAACGAAAACTGAATAAACGCTGCGAAACTGCGATCGGGCCGAACGGCGCGAACCTAGCGGCAAATATGCAAAGCTTCCTTTGATGTGTGCTAAAAAACCGACACAGCGGCCATCCCGGGCCCACAGGTGCAGCCCGCCCCCTCGCCAACCCCCGCTCCTAGAATTTCTATCATCTATGTACATTAGTCTATGGACAATTCGTGGCTCCCAATCATTTAATCTATGTCGTAGACGTAAGAAAGAGTCTTCCGATAAATATCCATGTGATAGAAAGAGTCGACTAGAGGTCTGAGCCCCAACGCTCAATTTACGTTTTCTATGGGTTTTCTATGGCGGTGGCCATTGTTTGGAGGGGCCTTAAGGAAATATTTGGTAAGGTTATGTTTAATCTGCATTTCATTGGTGTGAAAGATATCGATGGTATCACCTAGTTTGTTGCCAATAATTGCTAGCCTATTTCTTAAACTATGGTAATGCATGTTAGTATGGGTTTTTTCTTTTTGGAACAAAGCATTATACCTAGTAGCTCTCTGTGGAACTCGAAAATTTATCAATTCAATTTTTTTTTTTTAAATAGCTTTATTTATAAAAATAAGCACACAATACATTTTATAACAGTTTACAATAAGAGAATTATACAACATGATATATTATACTAAGCTTACTCCACCTAAAAGAGAAGAACTCGTGGTTAGGCGGAGGAGTATTTAAAATTAAATTGCTTTTTTAATTTTTTTATTTTTATTTATTAATTTTTTTTTTAAATTACATAATGCAAGACATATAAGAGGACTTTAAAATTAATTATTTACTTAGAAACAGTTCATATTATTTAAAAGTACACAAGTCAAACGTTATTCGAAATATAATTTTTAACAGCCTTTTTGAATATTTTAAATTATCAACCCTTATCGCATAAAATTATAAATTTTGTATAAAAATGACGATTTCGACATTTCGCACCTTCATTATTAAGACAAGGTTAGGGCATAATTGTTAAATATTCTCAAAATGAGTCATGTATGCCAATGTATTTTAAAAACATCCCTTCATCTGGAGGAACGAAGTCGCTCGTTAAGTTCAGTTTCATTTTGCCAGAGGGCGATAGTGCCTTTTGTCACATAAGTGCGTTTTTAAAAATATATTGGCACGACTAAATCTGGTTGGTCAGTTGCGGCGTCGCACATAGAGTTATTTTCCCTCAAAACCTGGCCACTTAGATTTTATTGTTTTTTATAATGTTTTTTTAATTGTATAATTTAAAAATATATTTTTAAAAGTGTATTGAATTGGTCCTTTTTCTTATTCTGAAGCGGAATAAAACATTTCAACCCGTTAAAGTGTAATAAAGGTATAAGTATTTCTAAAAAAATCTACCAATTATTTTTGTAAATGTTTTTAATAAAAATAAGAAAAATCTTATAAACATGAACTCAGATTATTATTTTGAATTAGACATACCACACACAAAAATTGCACATTAAAGTTAATTTTTACTATTCCTTGTCTTCATTGGCATTATCTTCTGTTTCGGAAAACTGATTTTCTTTTAATAGTTCCAGAGCGTCTTTGGAGAAAGAATTGTTGGGTTTCCGTGATCTAGGACGCATACTCGTCAAATATGGATCTGAAGTCAGTAAGAGTCTGTTTAATACATCTCTTTGTTTTTTTTTTATTTATGGATTTTTGTATTTATGCTTTGCTACGAATCAGCATAAATACAAAAATCAAAATGTTACCTGGTGTGGATATTCGCTAAAAAGCGGAATGGGGAATGTTGTAGTACCTACATAAAGTGACCACTTAACCCAGCCAATGACAGGTCATAAGCCCTGTAAACGCTCGAATATCCATATTCCTGAATTTGAAAAAAATCTACCTCATCTCTGTAGGGATATAAAAATAAAATATATACCTACTCCCGTCTTGGGATAAAATCTAGATTTGTGTATTTGAACACGACCCAAAATGTTGTACAATATTATTCTTCAAAAATCTTAAAATGTCTAATAAAAAATTACAAAACGTGCCCTTGTCTAACCGAAGGTGCGATATGGCAAAGTGCCAATATAAAGTAAGTATTATACTAAGGCGAGTATTACTTTTAAAAACAACCTCAAAATAAAAAAATACAGCAAAATTAATAATAACCCTTCATTCTGTCTATCCTTTAATTATGTTTTTATTTTATTTTCCTTTGTGCCAAGATAAGATTTTTTTAAAATCAATTAGCCTGTATTACTATTGAACAAACGCTCAAATATAAGTGAAAATAAAAATGATGAGATATACATATCGTTGGTCTGGAAGAAAAACTTCTCAACTCAAAACAGGAAAAGGAAAAAGAAACGGTTAAAGTGGTAAATAGGCAGAAATGTTCAACACATTGTTGTTCATAAATAACACTAATCCCAGGATTTGGGAACAATACCAATTTACGATAGAAAATTAGCATTTAAGTATTGCTTCTTTTGAAAATAATTTCATTTTGAATTGTATTGCTTTTCTTCTGGAGCAAAGATATTATGTAATGGTGAAGATTAATAAAAAAAATGATAACTCAAAAAAAAAATAGTAAAAAAGTTTTAAAAGGAAAATGTATTACAATTTTGCCAAGGTCAGGAAAAGTAATAGCAATGTTATTTTCTACTTCTTCTTTTTTTTTGTAACTACAAAGCTTTCTTCTTCGGCAGATTCTCTTTTGATGGCATTTAAAGAACCTGCTTCTTCAAATATGTCAGATTCGCAGTATCCATAGCTAAATTCTCATAAGATTCTGGCATTTCAGTTTTCTCAGTTTTTAAAGGATCTATCTCATTGACTTCAAAATTCTGAATTTCAATTTTGATATCATCAGCTACTAAATACCATATTATTCTGTAAAAAACTATCTCTTCAATTTTGACAGGACCTACATTGCCTGTTTCATCACATTCTGAAACTTCAACTTTGATGCATCACAAGATGCCGGCATTATTTGAAGAAACTATCTCTTCAATTTTACCTACATTGCCTGTTATCATCACATGAAACTTCAACTTTGATGTTACAAGATGCGCATATTTGAAGAAATAGGCATATTTGCGTCAGCTATCTTTTGAACATTAAGACGATCTACATTAACGGTTTCAATAACAGAAACTTCTTGTTTGATGTTGTCGCGAGCTACAGGCAAATCAGTATTTGCAGGAATAATTTCTTCTGTTTTTAGAGAATCTATATCACGGATTTCATGGTCCAAAACTTCTGTCTTGATGTTGTCACAGTTTACTGGCATACAAGTTTCTATTTTATGTTCAACAATGTCAATTGTGAAATCCTCAGTAGATTCAGGTATATTTGTGCTAGTAGTAGGAGTGTTTTTTTTTGTAGTAAGGTCTATTACAGATTTTGGGTTGACAAGCCTGTTTCTGTTAGTTTTTGAAGCTTTTGCAAGAAATTTTTGCAGCAATGTCTTTAGATTATTTGATTCCTTTTTACCATAGTTGGTTTGTGATATTACTACGCTACATTGACTAAGCAGTGTAATTAAGGCACCGTTTTTATTGACGCAAGTACCTCCAGCCTTGAAATTCATAATGCAAGCATGGATATGTCTGCACAAATTTCTGGAGTCATCACATGAGCAGTTAAATTTGTGGGGACAAGCGTTACAGGCAGAGCAATGGTATTCACAAGGATAGCTGTTGCAAGTATTTTTGATTTCTTTAACAATGTATGTGTATTCTCCACACGCTTCGGAAAAGATTTCCCACGATTTCGAGGTCAAAGGTCGTATGTTTGAAGGGTCGGTATTGTGTCCTCTATTGTGTCTTATAAGCGTCGCAACATTGGGTACATTATATTCTTTTTCTCCAATCATAACAGTGATCATAATCATCAAGATCGTCACCACAGTCTCTTGAAGAAGAATTGTAACTATTTTGGTGTACACGCGTCGGTCCTAGTTTGTTCTCCAGATTCAAGATGCAAGCGTGAATGTGTTTACACGTTTGATTACCTTTACCATAATCCGGACACGAGCAAGAATACATGTGATAACAGACATTACAATCTCTACAAATACAATTTGATTTCTTATGATCTTCTGTACCAGGAATTTCTTCTACTATATATTTGTTAGAGCCAGACGTCAGCTCCCATTTTTTCAAACCTCTTTGTGATAGGGTTTTTATGTCCTGTGCAATAAACTGTAGAGCACGGTTATGTCTCTGGTCTTTACCCATTGCCACAATATTTAACTTCAAAACCTGAAATGATAAAAGAATGACATTTATTAAAAATGTTGCTGTTTATAATAACCAAGACGGAGGAGGTTAGGTATTACAACATGAAAATTAATTTTTCGTCAAGAATATTTCTTATTATTTCGCAAGGACTTCAGAATCAAAACCCAGTTAAAATTATATTAATGCATCTTTGATTAATGACACGATGAAAAACATAAAAAATCTGAGAAAACAATAATGAGTATTTATGGAGTAGGTTTTATGATCGAATACTAAAATAATTGAGAAAATACATATTTACTCTACCGGCTCCTGTTGTAGCTCTAGTTCCAACTCTGCTTGCGATTCTTGTTTTATTACACTTGCTATTACCTCTAGACGATGCCTTTTTGTCCCAGTTAATCTGGGAGTGGGAACATTTTTCTTCTGGCAGTCAAACTTGTGAGGTGTAACATTTTTGCGCAATCTCATGATACCACCCATCAATTTCACTCTCATAAAATTTTCCACATCTTCTTCAAGCTTAAACATAAAAAGTTAAGTAAGCATTGGTGCATAAATACCAACTCAAGAAAAGAATTAATATTGTATTTATATTAAAAAACCGAAACTGAACAACTTCCATTGCGGGCGGTACGTGCAATAATAAATATGATAAATTTGATTTTTATAAATATCGAAACGACACAATAACTAAAATATTGTTTTTTATACATATATTGGTACTTACATTGAAGTGATCTTCGCAACAGTGGAGATGGCTTTTAGGGGATAAAGAAACATTTTTTTGTGGATCTCGTTTCATGGCATAACACCATTTTTGTCTTCGTTTCTCGTCCATTGGAAAGGATAAAAATACCTTATTTGGCGTCTTTCGAGTGGTATTTTTGCACATGGGCACCAAACAATACTTATATTTAGACTTAGACATGTTAATTTTATTATAAAGGTCCTCAAAATCGCTATAAATCCACAAAATCGATGAGCGCGCGAACGGCCGTACGAAATTCGTATTGAATGGATCGAAGTGTCAAACACAGATATCAAAAATGTACACGACTATGACGTCACACCGCATTGCGCGCCAAACCAAGGATTTTGCGAGCGATTTGAAAAAGCGCTATTTCAAACCGCGCTAGAAAATTCATGATACCGTAAAAAAAAATAAAAAATACCACTAATATCGTAACTTTTCAAACAATTTTTCTAAATAATAAACAAAAAATCGGGATGAACCCTATTGAGAAAATACATATTTACTTATAATTAACAATGTGTAAGTACTTAAAAGTTTAACCCTTTTTTGCTGACAAACATTTCCCAAATAATATGATACAAAACAGCTTTATTTTGGCATCTATTTATCACTTTGTTTTTTGTTTATTTCGGCATGTCATTTTTTGAACGGAAAAACACAGACAATAATATAGACCACGGATTATTTGTAATAGATGTGAACACAGATTATATACTTGATGTGAAACTCGTGCGAATCCCATACTCAATTTCCCATTTCAATTTCATAGAGAAATTTAAAAAAAAATAGAAGAAAAAAACGGAGAAATACTTACTTGGGATATTAAAAATTTATTAGCCTTAAAATTATTAAGTATCACACTATTATTGTCTATGACATTCCTTTCCTCCTTCCTTCCCTTCCTTCGCCATCGAAATTCAAAATGTCAAAATCTAGCGCGCTGACAGCTGGCATTGTTTTGGTAGAATACATACAAGTTATAACTATAACATCTTTCACTTGTTACAAAAATACCAAAATTTTAGCTTCAGCTACCTAGTGCACCTTACACTTGGACATTTTTCAAATTAGTTGAAGAATGAAAAATTATTTTTGCTGAAGAGTATTTTATTAAATTAATTTGAACTACCAAAATTTACAAAATATATGCATGTACACAAAAAAGTATGTCCCTAACCACACTACATCTGCAGTGAACATCCAAAACACAATAATATTAGGACATTATATTAATGATTTACATGTACTCAATATACAAATATGATGTTTTTTTTTTCAATATTTACTTTATACATACGTCTCACAACAATACCATCCGTCTGGGCAGGCCTAGGTGAACGAGCAGGAAACATAACTTGGTCAGGCCTAGGAGCAGGAAACATAACTTCGTCAGGCCTAAGACCAGGTAACACAAGTAGGCAAAGACCTAAAATAAACATTGTAAATATGGCATTTACAACTATTAAAGTATTTATAAGAAAGATATAAATGTTTAAAAATTGCACATTTCAAAATAATAATTTTACGTAACAAAAACAATGAAATAATTATATTTTATGGTAACCAGTAAAAATGCGTTAAAAATTTTAAAAATGAAATCAGAAACAACTAATTTACGGGTAAAACAACAAAACGTATCAATGAATTTCATACAACTCTGACTAAGCTTATTTAA
>JAGVSP010001484.1:0-65675 GCA_022494985.1 Micrasema minimum
CATAAAAACAGTTGGCAAAAGCCGAATAAACAATAACAATTGTACCATCCACACCCGTGGATTTCTAGCGGTTGGAGTCTCGGCTAAGGTGCTTGTCTTGGTAAAGGAACGTTGCGCCCTTAGAGTAATGACGCGCAGGCTATAGAGAGGCCCTTTCGCCGTTTTCCCATAGAGCGAAAGCGTTGCAAATTTTTGGTTAGCGACAACTTCACTCTGCTGGCGGGTAATTGACACCGGTAATTGATTTCGACAAATAATTATTTTGATTTACATTGATTTTGGCATATATTGTCCTAACATGGGTATTATTTGTATAAAAACTTTTCCTTTTATCAACATATTTACATTATTTACCAGTTTTTCTTAATTTAGGTGATCAATTTGTAAATTAAAGTATGTTTACTGTTGATAGTGACAGTTGATTACTGTCGATATGCAAAGGCCGCATTAGGCATTTGTAAAACATTGGCATTTGTTTTGCTGCAAACTATTTCCAACTTCGTGTTTGACAATCATAGAATGGTTTTTGACCGTTAGGGCCCCTCTATAGCCTGCGCGTCATTACTCTAAGGTTGCGCCAAATTTAAAAAGCTTTTTAATAGTTTGGTCTAGATTTAATAATTTTTATTTTAAATAGTTTGGCATTGGATTATGATTTCTATGGAAGTCCCACCGCTGCTTCCCAGGTATGCTAAGTAACATAATGCCACTGTAGTTTTGGTACTTTAATGGATCACCCTTATGCATCGTGATCCATGTTCATCTATTTTCGACAATTCTCTTCTTTCCACACCCATTACTCTACACTACAAAAAACTCAGGGCGGATGCAGTCAACTGTCCAAAGTGACCAGATTATCCGTATAGTAATATACCTTGATAATAATATGTAATGCTAATTAACTGTAGACAATTTAAATCAATAGTGAAGGATGGGCTTAGCGGGATTATCATCTACATACTACTATTAGCTATTAATATACTATGGCACCCTTAGAACTCAGGTGGGTAATAAATGACGCATTGTGCAATCTTTGGTCAACAATTTATAATGAAAGCAAACTACTTTTTACATTTCTCCGAGTTCATCTATTCTTTTGATGTTCACTAGCGAATGAAAAATTATGTAGAATAAAAGTGCATGGTTTGTCACTATATGTCATGTGTTGTCACTATAAACTTATTTATGCTCAAAGTTGGCTAAATCACATAAAATTCTGATTTGTATACCAAATAGCTGAACCGAAGATTGCTCAATATGTCTAGATATTACCCACTGTGCATATTGGAGCCAGATAATTTTCCACTAAAAAATACCAAAATTTTTTTAATCAACATTTTATTGGAAATATACAACAGAGTTCCTTAACTGGTAATTGAATTTACCTCATAAAAAATATACATTACAAAATTTTATATATGAAATATATTGTTGTGTATATTGGTACCACTTAAAATCATTGCAACACCACATATCTATTTATTTATTTGTTATGCGGACAATTTATAAAGCGCTGTTTTTGCGAAAAATCGCCTCAAGAGCGCTGTACAAAAAGAGGCTAGATCTCAACTCGTCCTGCAGCTACCAAGCGCATAGACAGTTGAAGAATTCTAGCCCCCGAATAGAAATATAATCAGATTTTAATTATAAGTTAGAAAATTATGTAGGTATAGCAATAATTAGTAGGTAAAAGTGTTTTTGTAACTGATTATCACCGAGTAGAGTGGAGTAGGTAAGTATGTAGGAGGCTAGACAAACAATCCAATTAGAATTTTACTATGCGGGATCCTAGTATCGTCATTGTTCTGGGAAGGTCCTGGCTCGGGTGTGGGGTTCAGGTACAGGGTACACACCGGTACGGGCGCGTGGCAGGCGACGGGCTGGAATCTCCACATCTAGGTTGACGGCTGACCACGTGTTAGCCAACTGGGCCCATTTAGGCTGGTCTATTTAGTATGTCATGATTATTGACTAAAGTTGGCTAGAGGATAAACACTGATACTGGGCACTATATTGTTTTGTTATAATTCCTATATTTATCACTGTTGATTTTAAGATATCTGTTACTGTTCACTATTATGGAAAAAAATGCAACATTTGTATGATGTTATTTTGGTGTTTTTACTAATTAACTAATTTACTTTACGGAACACTCTTAACATGACTGGTTGGCCGGCTCGTCCGAGGCCGAAGTATATTTCTGTTATATTTATATCATATTTATATGTATACATATAACTAATTATCATTATTTGAAATTTGTACATTTTTGTACCTTTTGTAACATTATACTTAGCAAACTTAAAACATAACACAGTGTGTAGGATAAAACATAATACTACTAATCCTTAAGTCAGGTCCACGTTCCGTAGTTCTGAAGCAAACTGCCAAAGGATTGACAGCGGTGAATATCCAGGACGCTGCGAACCTGATGTCTTGTAAAATAGGCAATCATGGTTCAAGGTTCTCTGCAGAATTGACCTATTCATTTTACACAAGAACATTTATATAAACGTGGGTATAACAGACAATATCCAATCAAAAATAGAAAAATTACTAAAAGACCTTGGTACAATAATTCTTTTGTCAAAATTTTCTGACCTCCCAATATCACATCTTAGGTAAATCTTAATCTTATCTGAATACCGCATTTGGTTGGATTCACAAATTTATGAGTAATTTTCAAATTCATAAAAACAATTAATTGATCTACCAGTTAGGAAAACCTAAGAGAAAACCCCCAATATCAATTATAGTAGTTCTTTATATTGAAGTTTTTCTTTAAGCATACTTTACAAATGATAGAACAATGGAATACTCGGTTACTAATCAATATTGTTTTTGTTTTAATTTATTACATTTCAATATTATTATTGTCATTGGAGGAGCACTTGAACACAAGTTATTACAAGTTAAATGGTGTTATTTTTCTAATTCTTTACAAATAAATTTTTGGGTAAAATTAAAATAGATATGTACTTTGCTCTCCACAGGCTGACTAACTTGTCTTTAATACCTAAATAATCATATTATATGTAATATCCTGTAATATTTATTTTATGAAAGGAGCATCACTTGCGAAATAATATCCATGTTTAGCAGCTCCTATTTCGGTAAAGGGATAAGAGTAGATTTTTATTTTGTTTCCAGGAAAAAACAACAGTTAGAACAAACAAATTTTAGAGGGCCTTTTCACACGTGCCATGCCGGTTATCATTTCTTAAAACATCACAAAAAGGTTGCGTTATATTATTATTCAGAGTTTACTATCAACTCAAACCCGTCACTTACAAGAAATGTTTTGTGATTTTATTGAACAGCACGTTATGTATTATCCGTTTCTATCGGAGTGATATTTCTCAGTTAAACATTTCAAATCTATCCCTTTACCTATATTGGTAATTTGGAGGCCACGTCATTAAGGGACATTTTATTTCTTGTAAACACCCACCAAGATGCTCCCTACACTCGACAATGATATTATTAATATTAGTTTAAAATGCTTAAAACAATAGGATAAGTTCGTACCTAGTACATTTTTAGCATAAGTAGTCTTCTTGTGATATCCATGTAGCACACCAGTTCTAGTAGGTCCTACTAACTTGGCTGCGATTGTATATTATTGTGTCTAAATACCAATGTAATTTCATCTGTAAATCATTATTTACGAGTTGGTACCCTTTGTATAAAAACAGTAATTTGCAGTACATACTGCCTACATTATTACAGTTTAGTAGAAGTTGGATGTTGGATGCCTCCCATATGACATAATATGGTTCCTTTACCAGCCAAGCGTGATAATGGTTTGCTCGTGGTATGTTTAACTGTGACATTGTGCGAGCTCTGCCTCCTGCTGCTGCCCACCTAGTCCCGCCTCCTCCAGCCGCCGCCGTGGGGCGGCCGGCCGCGACGCGGATAGCCCGCTGCGCTTGTTCCTTCAGGGGCGCTCGGCCCGACCCCCGGCCTAGAAAACCTCCGCCTCCGCGCTCACGTCGCAAGACAACACCCACTCCCTCACCCTCCGGGAGACGGAGGACTTGTCCAGCGAAGTGTCCAGTCCGTAGGAGCCGATCAGTTTATTGAGCTTGGTCTTGTTCTCCCTCGAGTGGCAGCTGCCCTCCGGCTGGACGGGCGGCGGCAGGGCGGAACAGGAGGCGGACTGCACGAGGCGGGCGGGGGGTGCCTCCAGCCACGGCTCGCGGTCGTACTTGAGCACCTCCGTGACGGGCGCGCGCTGGTCCGCCTTGTGCTCGAACAGGCGGCGGAACAGGCGCAGCGCGCGCGGCGTGAGGCGCTGGAAGGCGCGCGGCACGCGGGTCGTGCGGCGGCGCCGGTAGCGGCAGAAGGCGGCGTACTGCGGGTCGCGGATCCCGTCCGCCATGTGCCACGGCGGGCAGCCCGTGAGGCACACTAGCAGCAGCACGCCCAGCTGCCAGCTGTCGGCCGCCGGCTCGCACGAGTAGCGCTCGTTGCGCAGCGCCTCGCAGATCTCCGGCGGGGAGAAGGGCAGCCAGCTGCCCGGCGGCTTCTCCACCAGCGAGCCCCGCCTCCGCGTGGCGCCGAAGTCAGCCAGCTTGACCTTGGACAGGTCGGCGGAGAACACGAGCACGTTCTCCAGCTTGAGGTCGCGGTGCACTAGGTCCTTGGAGTGTGCATGAAGGCGAGCGCGGAGGCGAGCTGGCGGGCCACGGCGCGCGCGGCCCCGGGAGGCAGCCCGCCGCGGCGCACGTGGGCTGCCAGGTCGCCCAGCGGGGCGGGCTCCTGCGCGAACACGAGGCAGCCGGCGGCGCGGAACGTCACGGCGTAGCTGTCCAGGATGGCGGGGTGCGGGCTGAGGTGGTAGGAGTAGTGGAACTCGCGGTAGAAGTCCCTGGCGGGCGTGAGCTCCTCGTGCACGGCCTTGAGCACGACGGCGGTGCCGGTGCGGCGGTGCGCGCACAGCAGCACGCGCGAGTAGCAGCCCTCGGCCAGCACGCGGCGCACGTCGTACTCGTCCTCCAGGCGCACGTCGCGCAACTCGGGCTCTTGCACGCGCTGCAGCAGGCTGGCCTTGCGCTCCCGCCGCGGGGGTCGCTCGCCCGCCTCCGCTTCCCTCTCCGAGCCGCTCATCACACCTCCCAGCAGCAGGTTTCTCATGGGTAGAGCAGCAACTGGAATTAATATTATCTACGATTAGAGTTGCGTCCTACAATATATGTAATGCTCCCTGCGTGTACGTAGTCGGGACAATATAGAAACTAATATAACGAACTGTTCGTAATTTGTATTACGTCCAGAGGTGGGCTGTATTCGAAATAAATCTATAACAAATGCAAAATGACGTTTTCCATTATGTTTTAACTTTTAACTAAACATCACTTTATTTCCCTAAAGGGGTAGGCAGTGAGGATAGAACGCCACAGCACTTGGTCCTGGCACACTTCTTTGCTTCCTCCTCATTCATACTATCTGTATAATATATATATCTATATGTATACTTTAAAAAATAAAAAATAAATTATTGATGTTGGGTTACTTAAATTAAGATTGTATGTAGAATATACCCATTATAAACAATGTAAAATGTTTCCCTCGGCACGGGTTATCCCAGTGAGGGAACATTATTATTATATATTTTTTTTAAAAACACTATGTGCAAGTCCAAATAAATAAATAAATACATCTTCTCACGAACGCACTCCGATTATTACGACGTTTCACTTGACCACTTTCAAGTATTTATTTCATTTTATCACGACAACATGTATTTCTCGGCCTTCCTCGACTTTTACATACAGACACTAGCACCGTAAATCCTTTTATAATCACCTACTTCTTATTATATTGAATTTTAAATATGTAGTAGTTTTTTATTTTTACCCTCGTTGTGAAATCTTTATTTTTAATGTGGTTTTCACACACAAGTATTTAATATATGATACCTTAAACTGGCGCTGAAGCGTAAGACAGATCATCTTGCTTTAATGTAACAAACTATCAAGATTCACTGCACTCGGTGTAAAAATGCAAAAATGTAAAAAAAATCCACTTTCATTATTTTACCTGATTGCATTTTTAATACATTTTGAAAATGGTTCTCATTTTTAATTTAAGTAAATGGTTTTCGGAAGCCATTTTGCATGTTATCTCTTTTTATGGGAAATAAATAAATATTCCATGTCTCCTCGTCGCGGTCGATGTGAGTAATATATCGATATCTGCGCACGGTTAGCCAATCATATAATCTTAGAATAAATACTCGAAATTGAAACACACGCCGTGTTTTCTGATAAACATTTGGAACTGTTTAGATTATTTAGCTTTCAAGTTTAAATTTAGGTCGAAACTGAATGTGCACTTGACGTCATACAAACGGTAAAAAGAAGTAATGTTCCGATGCGAAATGTGAATGTTGGATGCTGAGAGCTGAATCTAAATAGGTACCTACCTAATATAAATATATCATCATATATAATGTTAGAGGATCCTGCACTGACGATGGTGAGGGGGTGTAGGTACTGTACACTGTACCCTGTACCCTACCCTAATCTCTACATGCTGTTCCGATAGGCGGGTACACTGTACCTACAGTAGCTCAAGCACATGACGGGTTTTATTGTATTATCTGTTTGACTACAATGAAAGCCCCACCCTTTCCCTAGACTGCTTTAAAGACTATTGAGTCTTTTTTCAGTCCAGCCAACTCTACCGATTTTTTCAACAAGCTAAACCGCGATTTTAAGATTGTTAGTGTGATAAAAATACGGATGAATTTACGATTATGTACGCGAACAAATGCTTTCATTGTACCCCTACCACCGTCTCGGCTTATGTATTATAATTGTCATTGTTTCCATCACCCAAACCAACCAGAGTCGGCCCAAATTAACAGTGGCAGGGATGTTAGTTTCTACCCCGATCATTATTTATTAGTAATTACAACCACCCGTGTGGAGACCAGTATCCCGCCTCGCCAGGCCTCCCATCCCAGACATCCACCCGTGCATCCGCGGTCAGGGTCTCAATGGAGGGGGGATTAGGGAAAAGAGGGGAGGGGACAGAACGCATGTGTGCATCTCACACCATCATCCTATCATCCTATCTGGCAGACACTATTTCATACGTCCCCTGCCGTACCTTATCACAATACCTATCCAAAGACCATCCTATCCTTACAAAAGACACAATACAACCGAGTTGAGGGATGGGATATAATTTGAGACCTCCACGCACGCACACACAAACAGCCCGGGACGGGCCGCCCGTGCAAAGGCACACCAAGTCTCCCCCGGGGACTACCCCACTAAGCAATCTATTAGTTCTAGATACTTCCTTTTACGGAACGAAACGTGCACAAATGCCAGTTCAGTCCATGTCCCTTCACCACCTATTGTTCTACTCATGCAGACTCTACTTCTACCTTTTTAATCCTGGTATTTAGGCTCCATTTTACTGGCGGTTTTCACCCCTGAGAATATCCCATCTCTGCACCCAGGCATCCACGAACAGCGCAAGCTGCTCGAAATTACCCCTGTTTGCAAAGAAGTCCGGATTCCACGCCGGCCTCATAACCTCGGTCATGCCGTCCAGCATGGTCTCCCGGCAATCCTCCAGTATAGGACAATGCCAGAGAATGTGTTCTGCGGTCTGGTTAGGTGCCCCGCACGCACAACCAGGATCCGCCACTAGGGTGAACTCATGGAGCTTTCCCCTAAATTCTCCGTGCCCCGTTACCATTTGTACTACATGATGACCCAGGTTCAGCTTAGCATAAGCCATTCTCTCTCGGATGCTCGGGGGAAGAATGAGTACGTCCAGCGGCCTTTCCGCTCGACGTCCCACCTCCTCTGCCACTCTTCCCAAGTTTTATCTCTCAGGGCCTCCAACAGGTCACCGAGAGAGTCGCCAGGGTCTCATATGTAAGGTTAACCCAAAATGTACTACCTGTTCTCCCTTTTTTAGTCTCCTAGCCGCCTCAGACTGCACCACCTCCAAGTCTGCTGGGAGTTCCCCAGCAAGGACAGGGAGAGCCGCGCTTGACACCGTTCTGTAGGCTCCAGTCAGCGCCAGTAAAGGCGGTCTCTGTCCGCTCAGCAGGGTTCTCGGTACATTTCCCGCGTGGGCTTTGTGAACCCACACACGCGACGCATAGGTCAGTTGAGCAACATAGGTCGCTCTATATATCGTCCTGACAGCCGCACTTCTCAATCCCCAGGTCGCGCCGCTAATGCGTCGGACCTTCATGAACAGTGTGCTTGCCTTTGCCGATATAGATTTCGCGTGCGCCAAGAAAGATCCGACCCGATCCAGATATACTCCCAGGTACTTCACCACGTCGGTGAAACCTAACGCTGACTCCCCCCATCCTTATTACGGGGTTCCTCCCTCTGTCCAGATTTCCCTTGAGCATTAGGCCCATGGTCTTATGCGGCGAGAAAGTTAGTCTATTTCTAATACCCCATTCCAGAACCCTGTTAGTAGCTACATTGCCTTTGCTTTCGATCTCCCGTCTGCTGTCACCAGACAATAAAAAGAAGAGCGTCGTCCGCATAGGCCACTATAGTGCATCCCCCGGGAGAGGTATGATCAGAAGATCATCGAACGTAACGTTCCAAAGTTTTGGACCAGGACGGAGCCCTGAGGACACCCCATGGTCGTCAGCACACACTATTATAGTGGATCCGTGGATCACCGTGATAGATCTCTCCTCCAGGTAGCTTCTCATTATTGCGAAAAGCTCCTTCGGGCATCCTCTATTTTTAAGTTTTACTAGGATCATCGGCCACCACGCATTGTCAAAGGCGCCTGCTATATCAAGGAAAATCCCACATACGTATTTCCCCGACGCCTCCTCACTCCACTTCGTCACGTACAAGATTGCATCCTCAGTCGAACAGGGACCTGGTGAAGCCGAATTGCCTCGCACATGGCGGGGCCAAGCAGCGATCCAACCTGTCCGCAATCAACTTCTCCAGCACCTTGCCGAAGACTGAAAGCAGAGTGATCGGCCGGTACGCCTTGGGATCGGAAACCTCCTTATCACCCCCTTTGGGAATGATCTTAAGGAGACCCTCTTTCCAAGATTTCGGAAAGACTCCTGTTTGGAGGCATATTTCCATCACCGACAGAAACTCCTCCCTTGCAAAACGCCAAACCTGCTTAATTATGGCCCCGTTAATCCTGTCCAGCCAGGTGCTTTTTTTGGGCCAAGGTTTTTAATGATTATATCAAGCTCTTGGTCGGTCACACTAATAATCGACGGGTCGCTGATGCTGGGATCTACCCGTGCAATCCGCCTTACGAGCTCGTGGTACGCCGTGTCTTTTGTGACGTCATCCTGAGGTATGAGGTTCTGGACCAGCGCCTCCAGAGTGGACTCCACTGTGGATGTAGCTGCCTGGTCTTTAAACAATATTATTCAAGTACCTGTCGGAACCCCCCTGGTTTTTGCCCAGTACGCTGTTCCCAGGGACCAAGGGGTGAGCGTTACCTACCTCGGTGATCCAGTTTCTCCAATGGGCCGATTTGGCCTTGAGAATCCCGGACCTATATGCACGTCTCGCATCTCGTGCGACGCGCTTCAGCCATGTGGTGACCTCATCACTAGCCCTCCCCGGTTGGCATCGCCCAGTCTGCGCATACTCTTTTTGAAATCCCTCTTTAGAACAGAGAGTTCGTCATTCCACCATGGAGTGCCGATCTTGCCCCTTGGCCTGATCCGCCCCCAAGATGGAGTCCGCTGCCCTCGTGACACACTTTGTAAAGTGGTCCCTATGTCAGAGTCCCTCCTGGCAACTCTGACATTGAAGCCGGCTAGCTCCTCCCGCAAAGCAGCTCCGAAAACCCCCCAGTCCGCATTTCGCGTCCTGTAGGACCACAGGCCAGCCTGCTCACGAGAAGAGAGTGCGTCACGCCGCTCAAGGACAGGTGATGCAAAACCAGAGGCCGCAGTTTCCCGTTGTTAAAGACAATGCCAGCCGCGGGACTAGCACCCTTCTCCAGAACCGTGAAGCAGTCCCCTAAAGGCACCGTCCTTCCCGAGACAGCGTACTGCTCCTGGATGAGCACCAGGTCCCAGCCGCCCCGTCTCCATGACTCTCTGGAGCTCTAAGGTTGCCGCCTTTGATCTCGCAAGATTCACCTGTCCAATCCTTATTTTACTGGCTCGTTCAGAAGCCATAGTCGGTTCTCTTAACACTCTGTTCGCATGCCGCCATGTAGGCTGGGCACTCCGCTGAACCCGTTAAATGTTTGCTATCCTTCTTGAAGTGTGCACACGTGGCACACTTCGGGGGAGCGTCCTTATTTGGGCAGACAGTGTCTCCGTGCCCCTGCTCCGCGCAGTGCCTGCACGTCTCCTCCTTGAGGGTACACTGCCGCCCCACGTGGCCATACAAGTGACATTTGAAGCAGCGCGTTGCCCCAATGTAATCCCTGGTCCGGCAGCTGTACCATCCCACCAGGATGTACCCCTGCCCAACCACGGCCGCCCTAACTTCAGGATGCATCACATAGATGCACCCTACGTCATTTTGATTCCTTGGACCGAACAATCCAACCCTTTTGGTGGTCCTTATAAAATCCTCCTTAGCAATCCCCACCTTGCCCTCCAGGTTGGCAGCCCATAACTCCCCAAGGAACTCCTCCTCCTTCATGTCCCTCGGGACGCCATGAACGACCACCCTAGGCAATCGCTTCGATGGTTCCACTACGGTGTAACCGCCCAGTCGGCTAGCGGATACTTTAGCCAGGTTAGCTAATCCCTCCTTCGTCCTCGTCTCTATGAGGACCCCGGCCTTCCTGACGGGTCTCACCCTCACAGGGACGAAGCCGTCTTCCTTGGGCTTTAGTGTCGCCTTTATGGCTTTGACAGTATCCGCTGCCGTTTTCCCTCCGTCTCTCCTGGGTAAATAAGAAGAGTAGTAGGCTAGGCGGGGCCACTGACCTCTCCCTTCCTCCCCCTATCTTCAGTGCCGTAGCATAGCTACGAGCACCAGTTTGCGCCACTTGTTCCCCTCCTGATGAAGAGGAGGCTCCTTGAGGGCCCTGCTTTTGCAGAACGGTAGCTCAAGCACAGATAACTATCGACGTAGTTAAAAGCGTGCTAATCACGTGCTAACGCTAACGATTTGAGCGATCACAATGACATACCGTTCAATACCGCGATCGCTGAGCCGAGAATTGACGATCTGAGCCGAGCGGAGCCGATCTACGCTATATCGCGGCCTTACGTCAAACGTCAAATCATCGCGCTTGTCGGATTTTTTATTATGTCGACTGCTTTTCTCAGCTCTTTTTGCTTGGCTTGCCGAAAACCGGCTAAATTATAATAAAGATTGAATGAAGATTTGTGCGAATAAGATATATCTCGGGAAATGGCTCGCGACTAGTATGCGCTCGTTTAATAATCCCGATCGATAACTTTTTAACGCGTGTTCCATTGTGATCGCGAAAACGTTAAACATCCATGGGTAAGAAATCGTTATCACGTCGCTTATTACCGAGTCGGTACTGATCTGTGATCGAGCAACTGGCCACAATATTCGCATTTTCTTACTGTTCACCAAATAGTAAAATCGGAAGTGTTACACGAAACTCTCCTGGTGGCTTTCTCTAAACAATGTGAACACTATTTATATGTTATGAAAAGAAAGGGTAATTCTTTTTACACCATATATTATATTATACCTACCTATAGATATGATTCACTCCGGTGGCGGTGCATAGGACAATGTGCAGAGAAGGGAAATTGATTGTTCAGTGGAGCAATGTATTTTTGTCGTCCTGTAAAGGCAACAGACGGACGCGCGATGCATCATCTGATGACTACTTTTAACAAATTATCTCGAAATTTTATTAAAGCAAAAATATACAAGAAACCGCACATTTTCCCCGATTTTTTGGTATAATATATAGTTTATTAACTTTGAGAGATTTCATCCATATATTCGAAAAACATATGGATCTTCGTGTTTTTCTATATTGGCTGATCATAATTAATTATTGGCAATCAAAGATTAGTTATTAACTGCTCCTACATAATATACTTAGATATTATTAGCTCGTACAAACGTCCCTAATTTTTCTGAAATTAAAATATTAATTTCCATAGAGAGGCGGCTCATTTTAACGGCATATTAAAACACATTTTGCATTTCTACTACTACTACTACTTTCCCTTATCCGCACCCAATGGTGCATAGGGGACTGCATTGGTACACCAAGTGCAGTGTATCTTGATCATTTTATTATATGAGGGTAGGATGATCAGTCTTACGCTTCGGTACCAGCTCAAGGTATCACACATGAAATGTTAATATGAAAATCACATGTAAATAAGTATTAGTAATAATTGGGTTGTTCCCGATAGCATGAATATCCTTGAAAACGTTATAAATATTTAAAGTATATTTTTACAATTCCAACGATATAAAACACAATGATCAAAAATGTTGTTTTCATTCATAAATTTATGTTTTAAAAACACGAAATTACGAGTGACTTTTAACGCCCGTTATTGGCTAATGACGTCATACCCGTTCATTATGAAAGGCGGGAAATTCATTACGAAGTCAGCGCCCATATTGATGTGACGTCACACCCCATGCGCGCCAAATGGAGGATTTTGCGAGCGATTTGAAAAAGCGCTATTTCAAAAATCATATGATATCGTAAAAAAATTTTAAAAACTCCCTTGATATTGTTATTTTTCAATCAATATTTTAAAATAAAAAATAGAAAATCGGAAAGAACCCAATTGATGGTGTGAAAGACTGCTGTGTACATGTTTTGAAACGATATGTTAATGGTAATAACACAGCGAATACAGCACCTAGCACTAGCAGTTCTGTAGTAGTATGTAGGTACCTACTGGCAGTCAAGTTGTACCCACGGGAGAGTTTTATTTCTGTCCTTCCGAGTACTTAGTATTGATTGGTCTATTTCGGGACGGGCTCCCCATTGCGGAATATATTTTCTCGTGTGATGTGACCTGCCTCCCCTGCCTCCTGTATCGTATCTACCTGTGCAAGATGATCTAGTTCTAGTTTCTACAGCCAGTTACTCGATAATAGCATAAAATAACAATATTGTTATCCCGGGCTGTACAGATTGCCGAGCATCGGGCGTCACGTGATACGAGACTCCGAAGTCACAACTTTATTCTTATTTCAAACATTGTAACACGTTTAAAATATACACGCTTTGCTAATTCATTACCTAATCATATTGTCCATACACCTAATATTATATTAGTATGCACTATCCGTTACCCATAAATATTGTTTTTTAAAAAAAAAATCAAATTAAATTGAAATATTGGAGTATATCATAAGAGAAATCAAATAAATGTTTCTTTTTACAAAATTTAAAAAAAAATACTTTAAAATAAGACAACGTACTTTGTACGAAGAATTTCTTGAATGGAAAATATAATTAAAATTAAAACTTAATAAATAAACAGGTATTTATGAAATTCGAACACATTTTATTTTAGTATAGCTACGGGACTACGGGACCACAATCCATTCATTTATTTTTTAATGTAAAAAAAAATTCTTTCTTATGATAGGTAGGTACTCAAAGCATAAATATTTCAATATCGAAGCCACTTTTGAAAAGTTGCCAGACTACCAACTGTGCCAGAAAGTAGAAAACATGTTGTGGTGGGGCGGGATTCGAGCCCAGGGATTCCAATCCGGAGTCTGGGACTCTACCACTAAACCATGACTGGGTTACTCGTTAAAGTCAAATCACAAATCAATATGTGCTGATGATGACTTGTTAAAGTTACAGAATCACTTCAAATCTACATATTTATTATATAGGGGGGGGGGGGCATTCTCCAAAATAGCAATTTATAACTAAATTGGTAAGAAGAACATTTTCGTGATGAACAATAGTTAAGACTAAAGGGGTGTAAGGTAACATAACGAATACAGGTGATGTTTTCAGAAGGTGAAGGTTGAGGAAGTATTACATGAGATGGCGCACCTTGTCAGGACCACGAATTATATTCTATTCGAATGTGGACTATTACAAATAAGAATAATCGGCGAGGACTGCCACTGCCTGCTGCCTGCACGTGTGTAGCACTTATAAAACAAAAGGCAATTACCTGAAAAATAAATATTTGTGTGGACTAATCGTACAATTTTTGACAAAACATCTTGTATGGTACGTACGTGCACGTCAAATTTAATTTTCAAATAAATTTATGTGACAGTTTACGATAAATTTTCTAACACAAGGAGTTTTCGGAGAAATTAATTAATCAGTTAACTCGTTTCTTCTTCTGTCTGCTAATAATATTAAACGTATTTGTATAAAAAGTAGCTGCTTTAACCATATACTCTAGTTGGTAGATTTTATAAAAGGAGTATTATTTGTTAGTAGTTTGATAGATTGTATACATTTTAGTAATACCGGGCACTTGATTGGAACCTTAGATTTTAGTACTTTTTCATTAGAAACTAAAATCTCTTAGGGTAAAAAAAATAGGCTGTGGTAAAATGGTGTTTTTATAAAATAAAAAAAATATCGTTATAAAAGAATGTAAAACAATAATTATAAACTTACCGTTATGTTAACTGAGAAAAATGTTTATACACTGTAATTCCAAGCACTGAACAAGTAGTAACCAACCACTGTATATGTTGTGATTATGGAGGTAAACAGTAATGTTGAGACAGAAGCTGCGCCAATCTGACTGACTCTGCGACAGCTCCGCCACGTGTCAGCTGCAGCAGAAGTGGAACTACCTGGCTCCCCAGCGGCCGCACCAACCGCAAACTTATAACCCCCGCATATACTCGCCGCCCGCATGAACGTCACTACGGAACGCCGTCCTTCGGCTAATCTCACCCTTGACGCAAACATCCCTCATCGCCTGCAATTGGCCATATAAACGTCAATATTGCCCGATATTTACTCTTCTACTTACTCCCCCAAGGTCCGTGGACATTGCGTAATGTACCTTCTGATGACAACGTGAAGCTCGATCAACCAGTATCACTATCCGACGCCGGGTAATAAGCGAGACCGTGATAACGATTATTCTTTACATGGAAGTTTAAAGTTTTCGCGAATCACAACAATGGAACCACGCGTTAAAAAGTTATACGACTCGGGATTATTTAAACGAGGCGCATTCAAGTCCGCGGAGCCATTTTCCCGAGATTATATCTTCTCTCTGCAATCATATCTTATTTCAAATCTTTCCTCGAGTGCCGTATGCATTTAGCCGAGTAGCCGGCGTTGGCAAGCCAAATATACTAAACAATCCGACACGAAAACGCGCGTTGACGTTTCTTGATTTGACTAGTTTGAACGTTTAGACAGGCAGGCGAATACATTAATATCAACCTATGGTGCACGGCAACACTCGAACGTTGGTATGAACGTATGTTTCAATGGTGATCGGTTCAATAATGGTTAGCGTTAAGCCAACTGGTTTAGCACTTTTTTAACTAACTACGTCGATAGTTATCTGATGATTGAGCTCCCTGGGCCAAACTGTTTAACATGATAACGGTGTCACCTCGTCAACCCCCGCACTGCTGCTGCTGTGTGTGGGCAGCGCGGAACCTGAGTGTAATAACCTACACAAGGCTTGCCTACCTACTACCTAGGTACTATGTTACTTCATATAAAGTCGTGTAGGTACGGGTAAACATAATAATATGAAAGCAGAAACAACAAAATAATATTATAAAATTTCTTGTCAAAACACAAACCTTGAAACCAAAGCACCTTTGTATTAAGTTGAACCCCAACAGTGGAACTTCCCTAACCGTAATACCTGATTACAATAAAATAAATATTATTTAAGAACATCGATGAAAATTCTGGGTCCCAAAATCTTGAATCTTTTCATTTCATTATCCGGACTCTAATGGTGCATCATGGACACTTGCATTAGTACACCAGTGCAGATGCAGAGTATATTGACTATTTTTACTAAGTTATATGAAGCTAAGATGATTAATTCTTTACGATTTAGGTGCCGGACAACTGAAAAAACACTCGATTTTTCAAATAAAATTTTCCCACGTATGACTTACAAAAACTACAGAAAACATTTACCAGCTTATCCTTCCAATACAGAAAACCTTAATAAAATAAAATTCAAACAAACTCATTCACTAAAGACGAGCTCACGATGGACGCCACCTACCTGAAAAGGCGGAACAACGTCTACCGGACCAGCTAGTTGAATACCTATAATAAAAAGTACAAATCAATTCTAGGCAGCTATTAACTACTTTTCCGCGTATTGCGGAAGGTGACTTTAATTTCCAGTTTGAATGTATTCCTTTTATCTTATTGTTTTAAACAATGGACAACAAATTAATTAATGAGTCACTATCCAAACACTAGGTGAAAAAACCCTCCAAAACACCTGCTAAAACAAGACTGTTTTATTTTGGGTCGCGTGTCGTGACAGTCTGAGCAGACTGTGATAAATGTGTGTTTTTGTTAAAGTAGGACCCATTATTCTCAAGTAAGTCAGATGATTAACTTATTTGACGTTTTATCCACGATATAAGCCACCCGCCAATTGTAATCTAACATTACATCGCAGTTGTGATGCATGGATGACGGTAATCGGTAAATCTTTTGTATAATTTACCGGTTACCATCGTATACTCGTGCAACTGCGATAGATCTACATGTAGATACGTTAGTGATCACAGTGTAAATTAACCGCTACCTACTGCAGAACAATTTTGTAAATTTTCATCACGTGTGTTAGATGCGATTCATAAGAATAGAACCGGGTTGTGACCTGGTGTGGGAGGATTCGGGGTTTGCGGATTAGAATTCTAGGTTTCGATTCACCACTCCAGCCAATTTGTTTCCTGCATTTCTGGAACAGTAATTTCCGTTCTATTAGGAATAGTTAGCCCGAAATTGAAATTTATTTAGTGTATTTCATAGAATCAAATGTATTCTTTTTTACTAACTTTTTTTTTACTTATAACGTATCCTACTTATTTTACCTTCTAAATCAATCGAAAAAGATCGATGAAGTGTTCGACCTTCAGTCGAAGCGAAGAAAGTGAGCCAGGACTTGGCCAGGGCCAGGACAGAGTGTGTGGTGGTGGTGGTGCTATGATATCGTCTTTGTGATGGTTAGTTAGTTTAAACATCATGTTCACATTCATCTGGTGTTTATTGATAAACTTAATTACCTATTGTGCGAGGTAAACTTATTATTCTCGTAGGTATAGGTCGCGTCTGTTATAAAAGAACGTCGGAGGAAAGTGTGAGATGGGTGCGTTTTTGCGCATGTGTCCCGCCTCATCCCGCCTCCAAATAAGACCGATATTCGTCCTAATGCGCTGATGCGCTTGCTTTGACCGCCAGCGTTCTTTTTACATGAACGCGACCTTGTAGTACAGTTTATTAATATCATGGTCTACTTATTTTTACTTACGTCGCGCAGTCCATCGTAGAACCTACATCTATTTAGGTACTCACAATTACATGACATGACTGAAGGTTCGGAGGGATGAAGGGAGGGTGGGCGTTGATAGTAGATACACATTAGTAGATATTATGTACTTGCACAAATCCAAATTATTTGTAGGTAAATTCCTCCGTAATATAATATTTTCCTTTCTAATTATGTTAGCTTTGGTTATAGTGCAGTAGGTTGTATAGTGTGCCTGTACTAATACTAACTCATGTATTGTATAAGTTGTACCTTCCAATTTGAACACGTAACCAATTTTTTAAGTATTTTTACAAACCAGACTTGTCTGATAAGACCATGGCTTATTAATTATGAGTATATTATTAATAACACATAGGTTTAAGAAGTATAGTAGGTAGTAGGTAGGTCCCAAACAAAAATTTTATGTTCACATCTCTAATAAATTCTGTCCGATGTAGACAATCCATCGTGCTGTTTGCGTCAGTGGCTGCGGACGTGGACCTGACTTGGGGATGCTCGGGAACTGGCGGACGATCGCTTCGGATTGTAGGATGTTTGTGGTAATCCTTATGCTACGATAGGAGCGGATTTGGTTGATGGTATGATGATGTTGAGTTTTCTCACCGTTGGGCTATGTATGGACAATGGACACTGGCTCAGTCTGGGTCTAACCTTTCTGTAAAAAATAGGAATTTCTGCATTGAAATAATTATATGTGATTGAGATGTAATGGTTATGAATCTATCAGTGAAATAGTCCCGTAGTTATTTTCTGGACATAATACTCTGGTATGAATAAAATAAAATTTTAATGAATTTATACGTGTTGTAAGAACAAAGTACATAATATAATTATTTACCTTCCCAAAGCTGAAGTCAGTGCGGGATATCAGAATGAATTATTATGTCGATGTGTTACCATTGTACATTGTATTATTATTATAACAAGTTGTTTCTCTACTTTTTCTAAACATCATTCAAGTTCCTCCCAATGCCAAATATTATTACTATTTTTACGGTCACCAAAGCTGTGTTAGAACGTTACGGAACCACCTTCAATAGTGGGAGGGCTGCTGACGTCACCGTGTCGGGGGCTTCCCCACACTCGCACCCCCCCTACCTTTGAGCGAATATCACCATTATAGGTATGATGAAATAATAAAAGACGTTTCTATCAAATTAATTTAGGTATGCATTTAATGTTCTTGAATGTGTCACCTAATGGTGCTTGGGGCGCTCCGCGTTGCTTCGTATGGGTATAGGTAGGTACTAAGTGCAATGTTTCTTAATAATTTATTAGGTGATCTTCAATCTTATGCTTTTGTTCTTTTTTTTGCTCATAACAGCATTGCTTTGGTATTGATATTAATGTTTTGTTCCGTAAAAGACCCCCTGGGCGAGAATAAATAAATAAATAAGATAATCAGTTATTATGTTTTTAGGGCTACGTGCAATAGTGCAAGGCAAAAAGAAAGAATCCCTTTTTAATATTGTTTTAAATCCTTTTAACTGAACTATAACTATCAATATAATAGGTTACATCAATTTAATATAATAAATATGTAGGTAGGTACCTACTCATAAAACATCATCAAAATTAGAATATTAATTTATAATAATTAAAAGTTAAATAGAAAAATACTTGGTAGCACTTCCACTTTTATTTATTTTGACCAGTTAGCGCTTTCACCCTAGTAACGGGCATCTTCAGGCATGACCAGTCTGAAGATGCCCGTTACAGGGTGATAAGCGCTAATTGTCCAAAAGAAATAAAAGGGGTAGTGTACCAAGTATTTTATATATCACTTTTAATTCGTTAATATATTGATAAGTAATCACGAGTTCCACAAGTAATGTCAATAAAAAAATATAAATCAAATCATCAAAATTGTTCATCATCCCATATATATAGGTACCGAGATGAAGTCCAGTTTGATAAGAAATAAGTTTCTTGCACGAGAAGAAGAATATTTTAGTAAAATCTAAGTAACTTGCAACATGTCATGTTTTGTAAAAAAATTAGAAAATTGAATTAAAAATCATTATTTACAAGGCATCAGGTTCTCGGCGTCCGTCCTGGCCGTCCACTGTTGACAACTCGTCGGCAGTTTGGGTCAGAGCTGCGGGACGTGGACCTGACTTGGGAGGGTGTACGGGAGCTGGCGGCCGATCGCTTGGCCTGGAGGCAGTTTTTGTGGAATCCATAATGCTCCACAAGGGAGCGGATATTGGTATTATGATGATGATGATAATTATTATTTTCATACAAAAAGCTAGATTTTCAGTAAAAACGGGAAAACTTCGGATAAAGGTATCTCGATTTAAGTAGATACAAGCATAGAAAAGAATAGAACCTTATGTTTAATAAAATTCTAGATTTCCACCATACTACAGCGAAATAACGTTAGGTACGGTACCTACCTACATGAAGAATGTACCTAGGTACTTGAGAAATAATTTTTTTTATAATTTACAACAAATCTTTAAACAAATCTTTAATGAAATTGGATACCTACTCACAGGAAGATTCCCTTACAATTTGTATTCTTATATTGAGAGGAGGAAATATTGTTTCGGGTATAGGTTACCTGTTTATCGTCTTCGCTTTTCTAGAATCAGTCATTCCAGGTGAAACCGGATATTGGTTCCGTGGTATTATTTATATTTATAAATTTAACATGTAAACAATATTAGAAGAAGTACCTAAGGTTGGTAGTTGGTAGGTAGTGGGTACGTGTGTGTTGGAATCAAGTCGTTGCTTCATAATCCTGCTGAAGACGAAGTCTGCTCTCTCATCTGCTCTTCCCGGGAACTGGGACCATTCGGATAATGGAGTGCAGACGCCGAGACACGACTAATTACTTTTTAGCGGGAAAGTGGCCCGAGATTAGAATTATTGGTAGAGTGTGTTCCTGGAACAGTCTGGTTCCGAGTAAGTCTGCTACTGCGAGCTCTGCCAACTTCCACTGGGAATGGTAATACACAGCATTACGTGGAAAGTGTTTCGACTTCGACTCTCGACTGACAATACGAGTAATACATAATATGAGTGCGTGACAGTTCCGTAGAGATGGAGCGAAGTCGGCGCGCGGCGGCTGGAATAACGTTGGTTTTTATTATTATGTTGCTTTGATGGAGATTATTTTTATTTTTAATGTTTTCTTTTTTGTTTAGCCTTATTTTTACTAACTGTATGTAGACTTATTATTATTATTATTATGTATAATTTAATTAAGTGCTTATCAAAAGAGGCTAAATTGGCAGTGCATAATGGAGTTCTGGTACCAACCCTTATGTATGGAAGCGAAGCATGGAGTTGGAAAAATAAGGATGAAAGTAAATTGAATGCAGTTGAAATGCGATCTCTCAGGCGAATGTGTGGTAAAACTATGTATGATAGGTGCACTAATGTTGAAATTAGAGCAGAATGCAAGGCTGAGATAAGCATTATCGACAAAATTAGAAAGGTCTTTTACGTTGGTTTGAGTCATGTAGAGCGAATGGATGATGAAAGAACGGCTAAAAAAATATATGATGCGACTGTGCCTGGATGTAGAAGTCGAGGAAGCCGAGAAAAGACATGGCATGATCAAGTAAAACAAGTGCTTGAAAGTGGGCATGTAAGAAATCGGAATAATCGAGAAGATGTATGAATGTGGAGGAAGCAAGAGCAAGTATACCAGGACAGAGTGGTGTGGCGTTCTATCCTCTCTGCCTACCCCTTCGGGGAAATGGCGTGATGGTTAGTTAGTTAGTTAGTTAATTTATATATCGCCATTTTCGTATAAATACACCTCAAGGGCGCGACTGTTATTGCCTCATGTTAACTTCTATAAAAATATAG
Source organism: Micrasema minimum (assembly GCA_022494985.1). Taxonomy (NCBI): domain Eukaryota; kingdom Metazoa; phylum Arthropoda; class Insecta; order Trichoptera; family Brachycentridae; genus Micrasema; species Micrasema minimum. The sequence goes on from JAGVSP010001484.1 coordinate 21,260, forward strand.
AGTTCAATATTATCGGCGATGTATGTAGATATCTTGAATATTATATTTTTAATGTAGAGGTAGGTACCGTATTATACAAATACATATTGTAATGTTAATGTTACTTAGTTTTTCAGAACCTTATGACAAAACTTGTATTAGTTTAAACTGTGTTAGGTAGTTTAAAACAAAAAATAAAAATAAAAATTTTGATCAATGGAAATTTATTTTTAACTTCTCCTTCTTCTTCTTTCGCCACGTTCGCTCCTATGTGGAGCATGTGGACATCACTAGACACCAGCCAGCTCTCTCGCCTCCTCCCACGTCAGGCCCGCATCCATCAGCTCCGCCGAATACATCCGTAGGATGGTCATCGACGGTCTGCCAGGACGGCGGGATCCTGCAGGCGTAAAGAAGAGGCAGCTCGGGTTCAGGCTCTCCCGAGGCATCCGGAGTACATGCCCAAGCCAGGTCCATCGCCGCATCTTCACGTCTCCAATTATTGGAGGTTGCTGCGTCCGTTCCCTAACTTCAGCGTTAGTTATGAAGTCAAACCACCTAATGCCTAGAATGCTTCTCAGACACTTATTCTCAAAGCTCAACAAGCGAGCATTCTGTGCTTTATTATTTTAGTTTTAACTATTTAAATAAAACTCTTTGTTTCTACAAAGTGAGTGCTTCTAACTTCTAACTTTCTAACATCAGAAATGTATTAAATTATTACAAATAATATAAAGTAGGTACCTATTTTAACAAACACATACAAAGACAATGTTCTTGTATCCAACAGCAACGCGCAATGAGGGAATCCACTGTTTTCTAAAGTAATTTTTTTCTATAAACTTACTATTTAACTAAACAAAAAAAAAATATTTAATATTTTTTTATAAGTTATTGATGAAGATACGATTTTTTAAAGTTGCACATTTCAAATACCGCGCTAAATACCACTATGTACTAACTGCGTCATTTTGGCAGGAGCGACGTCATAAAACGGGTTTGTTTAAGGCCATGGTATTTCTCCAGCCAGTAACAAAACTGTCAAAAATCCATGCAAACTGACGCGGGAAGCACAGATAAAAATATACGTCGACTCAACTGTCATATACTGTTAACAGCTGTTCCAGGGAGACTGAATGGCGGCCATCTTTTTTGCAATAGAAGCTTGTATGTAGATTGTATTCCGTATTAAAATGCCATGGAACGCGGCTACGGGGGTTTAAAAACGGAAACCGGAAAACACTACACTTAGATACAAGGAGTGACGTCATTGTTTAAGATTTTGAAATGAATGCTATTTTCAATTTTTTTTATAAATTTTTGCGTGCGTTTTTGGGATATTTCATCCCACTTCAAAAATTTTAAATATCCGCGTCTACACGAAAGCATTTTTAAAATTCAATTCCGGGTAGCAGTGGATTTTCTCCAGTGCAGATAAGAGATAATTTTTTTGGAAGGAAAACTAAAATTGCCCGCTGCCATGGTCAGTTATTGTGCAGTTTGCAGTTTGTAGTCAGTAGGAAGTCCCAGGTCCTTGTTGCTTGTTGCACAAGACGCAGATTGGAGAGTTGGAGGTGAGGAGATTGAGGAGTGAGGATGTGAGGAGTGATGGTCGAGTACAGAAATAGCCGGCAGTGTTGTATTAATACTTAATACACTACTTCAGACGAAAATACATTCGACCGAGAAGCATACACATGACATACATTGTTCTGACACTAGATCTACGTGGAATACTACTACAGGATATTTCTCCAGCAGAGTACGTACAGAACTTATTGCTGGTACACCATGTACTATTACTACTACTACTTCTCCTTATCCGCACCCAATGGTGCATAGGGCACTGCACTGGTACACAAGTGCAACGAATTTTGATAACTGAATACTAGGGTGTCCCTTATTTTTCAACTTGAGTATGTATTATGAAATTTTTTTTTTTAAAACTTTGAGGCCTCGTCGGCACGAGTTAAAATCATTGTACACAAATGAAATTTCGTATCTGAGTAGAGGGTATGCGTTTTCAAAATCGAAAAAAAATTTTTTTTGGTCCCATACTATATTTTGTTTTCACCCTACTAGGTGTCCCTTATTTTTCAACTTGATTATTATTTAATGCATAGGGCCCACTTTCTTTTGTATTGCTATAAAACACTTGTTCAGAAAATTTCAGTTCATTTGGAGTACAGTAACCCGTGCCGACTTGCATCGGAACATGTTTCATACAACATGAAGGGAATTTCTTAAATTTTGAAAAACTTTTAGTCCTCGTCGGCACGAGTTAAAATCATTGTACACGTATGAAATTTCGTATCTGAATAAGCCATAGTAATTGCAAAAAAGATAGAGGGTATGCGTTTTCAAAATCGAAAAAAAAATATTTTTGCTTAATTTTTTGCTTCGCTTCAGAGCCAGAAAATATAAATTATTTTATCTTATTTTTTATTGTACTTACTTACATGATACATATTATTATGAATGCATTTTTTTTCATTGGGAACCCCGTGCCGAGGACAGGTTATTGTTTCAAAAAATGTTTTCTCAATTGTTTTTAAGTGTTAGACAAAATATGACTTAAAAATTACATAGGTAGTTACAGGTCGCGTCATGTAAAAAGGACGCTGGCGGTCAGCTGAGCATTAGCGCATTAGACGATTATCGCTCTTATTTGGGACGCGCGGGGTGGGCGGGTCACATGCGCAAACACACCCCCTCCACTTTCCTCCAGCGTCCTTTTTACATGACGCGACCGATACTCATAGTTTTGTTGGGTAGATGAATAAATGCTCAGATAATAATTATGGCAAATTGGTAATAATGTTCCGCTTCCAGATTCGATTCCCGCTGCCGAATGTCGGGATGCATGAAAAATAGAATATTCATCGTTTTGTGTTTTGATAATATTATGAAGATAGATTGGCTTAATTAAACGTGTTTATCGAGTCTACCAGTAGCGAAGTGAGGAAGATGAGTATTGCGACACTAATAACGTGCGGCCGAAATGGCAGTTAGATCACAATAGTTATTTGTATTAGTCGAATGTGTATTTAATGATGTGGTTTGGGCTCGCGGCTGGCGGCGCGGCATATAAGGCCACCGTCCGCCTCCGCGGTGCTGCAGTGCTGTCAGCAGTCGGGGACATCAGCAGACACCAGCTCCAGCTACCAGCTCATCATCCACCACGCACCACGCGCCCCTCCTGCACCATGATCGCTCCGCTAGCGGTAAGGGAGGGACGATTATCTTCCGCAATTAGTTTACCCCCATTTTATCCTCTTTCCTAAATGTTTGTTACTATTAGATATACCTACTATATCTACCACTATTTCAAATTTATTGTCCACCTCGTAGCATATCGGTAGCGCATTTGGCTACCGTGCATGAGGTAGCGGGTTCGATTCCCGCAGGGGGCAACATTCAATATTTATTTAGGTACACGTGATTTTCATATTAATATTTCATGTATGATACTTTGTACTGGTACTGAAGCGACTGACTGATCACCTTATCTTCATGTAAAAAAAATGATCAAGAATCCCTGCACTTTGGTGTACCGATGCAGTGCCCTATGCATCATTGGTTGCGGATAAGGGAAAGTAGTAGTAGTAGTAGTAATTATGGAACATAACAAATTGGACCTGCGGTTCTAGGGTCGATTCCTGGTGAGATCACCATTCTTCACTTCATGTTTTGCCTCTATGGTGTTTCGTGATGTGACAGGTACTTGTTAAAATATTGCTTTACGAAGGTTCATTAACATAATACCTACCGGCAGAACAACGTAAGTGACGTTTTTTGGTGAATAGTGTTTATTCATGAAAAAATGTTCCGTGTCCCTTCCAGACCAACTAGACTGCCTAAACTTTTTCATTTTACCTAAAGTTAAAACAAATCACCGAAAAAATTCTACGATTCCTCGAGTTTGTAAGGCGTTTGATGATAAATTTAATAGCTTAGATATGTGTAAACACCCCATATAACAAATAATAAAGGAACTCGAAAAACTTGTAGACTTAGGATGACAAATATTTATTTACATATTTTAATGTATATATTTTAGTAAAATTTATAATTTATATAATAATCTCCAAATAAGATTTATTCTATTCCATTCTCTGTATAGCAAATACAAAAAAATGCTTTGAGTTTGATACCAGTTAAAAGAGAATGAAGTATATATTATTTATTTTTTAAACTGTTTATTACTTATTATTTTTATATTTTTTTATATTTATGTAGCTACTGTGATTTTTCTTATGGATGAAAATTAACCTTTATTTTTTTCATTAATTTTCCTTGTTTTCCATATATATTTCATTTCATCATTTCTTTTCATCATATACCTATATTTACTTTTTTAAAAAAATGAGAGTGTACGCGGCCTTGGCCAGATTTTTTTTTTTTTTTAAGTTTTTTTTTCTTCTTTTATAACTGTTTAAAATTACTTGCGGATGCATTTAATTGGATGGCAGGCATGTTATTGTTAATGATTAGTTTAAATTATATTATGTTTTACCTGTACATCTGTTTGTATCCCGAGTAAAATAAAATAAAAAAAACAATCAATACTAACCCCATTTTCGATTGCTAGAAAAAGTTAGTAAAAACAGTAATGTTAAAAAACCTTCGCCTGCACAAAGTAAGTGCGGCTGCGTCTATTTAAATGAAATGAAATTTACTATTTGTCACTTGCGTTGTTCTGCCGATTAAATCTCGATATTTATGTAGGTAACAGCGTAAGGTCGTTCCACACATATCCAAGTACAGATGAAAAAAATGTAAAATCAAGTCAAGTATTTGGTGTTCCCAGGTGCTGGTGTACACTGTCCTGTCGCTGGCCGCAGCAGCTCCTCCGGGGGCCCCCTTCCAGGAGTACGGGCCTCCCGTCCCCGGCACCGGCACCGAGCTGCAGCCGTCCGGAGAGGGGCTGCCCTACCCGGCCCGGGGGCCCGAACTGGACCAGGGGAGACCGGACATTCCAGAACTGGAGAGATCAGACATCCGAGACCAGGCGATACATGATTTTCCGGAGCAAGAATATTCAAAAGTTCCAGAGCAGGAGAAATTAAATCTTCCAGAACAGTTAGAACAGATTATTCTCGATCATGAAATACCTGATATTCCTGCGCAGGAAAAATCGAATTTCCCGGCACAGGAGAGGCCAGACTTCACACAGGACAAACCTGTTTCCCTGGATCAAGCGATCATCCCTGATATTCCTGAGCAGGGAAGTTTCCCAAGCCAAACAAAACCCATTTATGTAGAGGAAGAGAGACCAGATTTCCCGGAACAAGAGAATCCAGATTTCCCGGATCAGGAAAACCCAGCTTTCCCCGAGCAGAAGCGAATTATCTCTGAACAGGTGGATAAACCAGAAAAACCCGATTTTCCTGAACAGGAGATACCCGAGTTCCCTGGGCAGGAGAAACCCTCTTTTCAGAGCAGAAGATAAGAAAAATTCCCGAGCAAGAAGTACCTGGATTCCCTGAGCAGCAAAAACCTCTTTTTCCTGAGCCAGAGAAACCTGATCTCCCGGAAAAGGAGAGTCCCGGGGTGCAGGTGGAGGTAGTGCGGGACGAGGCGGGCCAGTACAGCGTGGGCGTGCTGGCGCCAGGCCCCGGGGGGCAGCAGCTGCGCGAGAGCGGCCGCCTCATCTCCACCAACGGCGGCTGGGAGTACGTCATCGCCAAGACCGGCTCCTATTCCTACCTCTCCCCCGAGGGAGTCAGGGTCTCCGTGGAGTGGGAAGCTGATCATAATGGATTTAGAATCACTAAGTCGAGTGTTTAATATAAAATGTACCTAACTTCTAAACTATAATTATTTAACTTCATGATATGTGAAAGTATTGAATAACAGGTCTGTATGTTGAGGATGTGAGTTGTAGGAAAATAAAAAAATTTATGTTGTACAGTTCACAATATACCTAGGATGATATTTAGATATTTTGAATTAGTAAAATGAGTCAAGTTTTTCCTACAAAACTTTGTATACATTTATTTAATGAAATATATTTGAAATTCACATCGCTTGTGTTAATTTTTAAACGAAAATTTACGTAGCTTAACATTTCAGAGCAATCTATTTTGTTATTCAGTATAGTAAAAAAAAAACGCATGGTCATTTATTGTTCTCCCGACAGTAATGGTAGATTATTTCAACAACCTACTCATCAAAGATTCAACTTTATTTCTGGCAGACTTAAAATTTAATATATATTTTAAAACATTGCAGTCTTTCAATTTCATAATATGAATAAGATGCAATGATAGATGGAGTTCCAAACTGGAGATGCATAATCTAGCCGGGATAAAATATTATTGTGAAATTCACAAAATTCATAGAACACTCATCGAAAGGAATAGGTATTGGTATTGAGAATGATTTCTATATAATATAATTTGTATATAGCTGAGGAGTCAGCTAAAGGAGTTTTATAATTTCGTTAGCATTTTCCATGAACAACACGGTCTGTATAAAGTGAGTGTTTTTGTGTGCTGTTTGCTGTGTTCACTTTTGGTACCAGGTACTGCCTCATGTCTCATCATGTCATCACCATGAGAACATTGTAAATAAAAACATAGGTATGTAAATAAACAAATATATTTTATTTGAGGTAATCACTTTAAACAAACTGCCATTAAAGATTTATAAAAAAAAACATTAAACAAGTGTCAAATATCATAAATCAAATCAATCTATTTGGAAAATATTGTTTATGGATTCAGTGGGAGTGTCGGAGAAGGAATCAAATATATGAGTTGTGGGTAGCGGTGGTTTACTCACTACAGGCGGGGGTCGGCACACTACAGGCGGGGGTCGGCTCACTACAGGCGGGGGTCGACTCACTACAGGCGGGGGTCGGCTCACTACAGGCTGGGGTCGGCTCACTACAGGCTGGGGTCGGCTCACTACAGACAATGGTCGGTCCACTGCAGGCGGGGGTGGGTCCACCACAGCTGGGAGGCCTATGGGGCAGGCGGGAGTTTCACTTTTATCTAAATATTTAGTCCACTTGGAGGAATTTGGATTGACCACTTGTATATCAGGTGAAATATTGGATAATTTAGATTCTGGTAAACTCTGCTTATTAAAATCATGTTCCATTGTTGAGACAATTTGACTGTTACAAACATTATAATTACGACTGTTTCCAGTTTTGGTACACTTCAAATACGAGAATGGTTTTTCATTTAAGTTTACATTATTTTCCTCTGTAATACCTTGGTTATCATATATTATATTACTATCAGGTTCTGTATAAGTGAGTTTATCCGTATCCGAGAAACTAGTGTCTTCATTTTCTAAACCTGCTTTCCTTTTCCCGAGAGAGTACTTGTGATTAGTTTTTTGTTTTTTAAAACAGTTTTTGTATATGCGAGTATTGGGTTCTCTTTTACTTTTCAGCGGCATTTCTAAAACATACTCTATACTATTTGATTGAAGAGTTTCGCACGTGTCTGCTTCTTGGAGTGGTGGTTTCAGTAAATATTTCCCCCATTTACTGGTATCAGAGTTCTGTACAATAACTGCATTGCTAGAACTACTTGTAGTTTGCGGTGATTTGGTAACATTTGTTACTTCACTGTCTTTCTTCATCCGAAGAGAATTGAGTTTCTGCACATGCAGCCGACATTCCTTCCCAGTACCTTCGCCATAAATATTCTTCAGTGATTGCCTTTCGCCGCACATCTTACAATCCCATTTATTCAACTTCTTTACAATGTGACACTGGAAAAAACGAACAATGCAAACAGGAATCTGATCATAAAATCAGCTCAGAATATTAAAGTATTAAGTATTTTATAGGTACCTGAAAAGTGTCACATTTGTAGCACCTCAATACGTGAAACTCTTGAGGCATGCCTAGGTATTTATTTCAGAGTTATGAAGTCATATGAAAATATATTAGGTATATTTAAATTGTATTACTATGACACCTAATAGAATATTATTATAATATTAAGGGAAATAAACTTCGCGAGTGCACGAATTACATGAAAGTTGACAGCGGTTGACACACAGATTATTACGGTTGACAGCTGACAGCGTGACAGCCACAGACTATATGTGACAGCAGTGCAAAAACAGCGCCAAAAATAAAATAAGGGGTCTGACTCGGGGCTGAAAACGACGGAACCAGTCAAGAGCACTCTCTAGCGGCAACTATACCTATACTACAAATTAATACACCCGGGGGAAGGTACAATTCAAAATAATCGGGGTATTAAGATAAACAAAAGGATCATTATAACAATTAATAAATAAGGATAAATAAACGTGATTGCTTTCTTGTATGTGTGTGTGAAATCTGGCATGGAAATTAATATTAGATTAAAGTAAATTGGGGTTAGGGAAATTGAAAGAGCTGGGATGCTTTTATGTACCTGTATTCAAAGTTTAGAGAACATCTTGTTAGTCTTAAAATAAAATTAAATTACATAATTACTTACGGCTAAAATTCTGAGAAATAGTAAATGAAAAATAATATTTTTATCATTAAAATAATTAGGATATATTATCATAGTTTTATATCATTTTTCCTAAAATATGAAATGCAATGAAGTGATAAGCTTGTTTTGCAATTCTCTGTAACTCATTGATACAAACAATACGAAAAAAGTTTTTTTCATTCAATGAATTTTTTTTATACAAAATTTGATCAATTTTGTGATCGTCCGACGACGAACATCGTAAATCTGTGAACAATATTCAGAAAAGTACGAAAAAAGTTTTTACATTCAATGAAATTTTTTTTAATAAATATATCTGAGCTTCCTATCGTGTTTCTATTTTCGTGCTATTTTCTATCTGTCACAAACATCAAACTGGATCAAACATGTTTTGGGGTTTGAATTGGAAACATGCAAAATTAAATTATTTTGCCCTAAAATGTCTACCACGCTTTTAATTAGACATTTGTGCGGCGAACTTAGTACAGCAGAAAGAGAAGATTTTTTGAAGCACTTTGGGGCACAAAAAGTTTGGTTTATAAACCCTAACAGTCATACAGCATTTGCATCATTCCAATCCAAAAATGACGCTGAAATAGCTCTAATACGCCTCCACCAACTAGAAATACTTGGGAGACGATTAATTGTCGAATATTCAAATGAAGTAAACGATAACCCGTGCCAAGATAGTACACAAAAAGACTTAAAAGAGGTTAAACAATTTATTAACTCTCTTAACAGTTGGACTCCATCAGTGGGATTATTACAACCGCCTCCACCATGTTTAAAATATAAGTATCCTTCGGCGTCGCCTCAAGTATTATTTAATATTATGTATGCACTTCAAGTGAACAACAGCTTCTATATCCAAACACTCCATTTAATGAACAAAATGGGATTAGATCCTCCATTTGATCATCTTCAGGGTAATATTAAATCTTATATCGAAAAATGTTTAGACGAAGTTGGTATTGATTTAAAGGGAAAAGAACCCCAGCAAACCAACTGTAATTAGCTATAAAGACAACAAAGATTTATCATCGGAGGAGTCGGAAATGTCGAGTAATGAAGATGTACCACCTGTTACTGATTTTCAGCCACCAAAGAAAAGAGCGAAAACGTCAAACATAAAACAAATTAATAAAAAACCAAGACTCCTTTATCAATTATTACCTCCTAATACTGAGAGGAAGAAATCCATCCATAACAAAAATGAAGTATTTGAAGAAATACCTTTACAAGAAATAAAGAAAATAGAAGTTAAGGTAAACCAATCACAGTTGGTTAGTACAAATCAAGCAGAAAATGCAGAAGTCATTGGAACAATAGGTAAAATTAATCCAGCACCTTCAGCTACCATAAATTTAGAAGAAAACGGTAATCAAACCCAAAATCTCGAGGGTAATAATTCACCAAAATATGGCATCATCTCTTCTAAAGAACTTTTAGATAATAAAATATCACTCAAAGACATGAAGTCTCTTCCAATATTCAAAAATTACCACCCGGGGACACCTTCCATGAGATTGTACATCAAGAATTTGAGTAAAGATGTGGACAGTCAAGACCTAGAGAGAATATACAAGCGATATATCGCCGACTGTGATGCCGGTGAGGTAGACATGTTCAGTATAAGAGTAATGCAGGAAGGCAGAATGAAAGGGCAAGCGTTTGTATCCTTGCCGTCCGTGGAGTTATCCCAAAAAGCAGTCAGTGAAACTAATGGATTCATATTGAAAAACAAACCAATGGTTGTGCAATTTGCCAGAACTGCTAAATAAATATAATTTCATAATTTATATGCTGTTTTTTATTTATTTTACAATTTCTGGTTATGGAACTTTTTTTGTTGTTGTTAAAAGGAAAATACATCATAGCAGCGGTTGGCTCCTGTTGTGTTATGGCTATAACCTGTATTCACAAAACAAGACATTTCGGGTTCGATTTGCCAATGCAATCTCAATAGATTTAAAAATATATTTCTCCCAACCCCAAGTGTTTTTCAGTTTTCTCATCCCTGTTGACTTAGTCAAAATAAATAAATACAACCACAATAAAAAATATAAATCTTACTTTATTAAAAACCATTAATTTTAATTTCCTCTATGTAATAAGTAGAGCTTTCATCAATACATGTGTTTTGGTTGATGTCCCTTCCTGCTACTAAAGAATTTAACATGGGAATCAAACTTTCTGTACACTCTACCTGACCTATAAGATCATCAATAGTCATTATCAGCTCGGCCAGAATGGTTGCAGTTTCTTTTTCATTAGAAAGAACCAATTGTTGATAGTGGGAATCTATCAAAACACAACTCCATAAAATAATCTTTTGTTCATAATCGAAATCAAAATTAGTATCGCCAGATGTATCTAAAAGTAAGTAATTGATATATCTTAGTAAAAACAACATATCTTCAAATACTAAGTTTTTTCTTAAATGAGATATAATATTTTCTTTGACGTAGGGCAAACTCAATGCTAAATTTAATAAACTACGTAGTTCAATTTTTTGCAATGGACAACTCGTTCATAAATTCTATGTTGGGATTTACTAAAGAATTTCGTCCATCGAGTCCTTTAATCACAAAGGATATTAAACTAACTATTATGTCCTCAGGAATATCTTTAAATTCGTTGAGTGTTTTTTTAATCAACTGAACGTTATTATCTTCTAGCAACTGTGGGAAATATTCCAAACATATTTCTCTCTCTGACATTCCTTTATTAGCTAGTTCATTCCAAGTTGATTTACATTTCCACTGAGGTTTTCCTCTACCCCAATCCGCTGCTAGCACGTCATCACATTCCTTATCATTCTTATATGTCCCAATCAAAGACAGTGTATTACGATGTGAGGAAAGAATAAAAGGCACAACCGCGATATTTTGTGTGGCTTCTAATAATATGTATTCCGGAAGACACCATAGCCGGGCTCCTTTACAAAATAGTTTGAGGGGATGGCTGCATGTTCCGACCCCGAATAGAACATTGAAGACAGCGAGGACTGCCCCTTCTTGAGCGGAGTCAGCTCCGTAAATAGCAATGTGCTTCCCTCCCATCCACGCTAGGCTGACTTCTACACCAGCACACACCCAAGGAACGTGGCCGACCAGAGTAAATGTGTCCTTGGTTATTTCATTTGAAAATAGTCTTCCATCAGACCCTGTAACGGAAAACAGAAAAAAAATCACAATATTTTCACATCAATTATAAACAAATTTTAAATGTATTTGTAACTAGAGCCAATGGCAATCGTGTGGAGCAAAAAATACAAATAACAAGTTGGTTAAAAAATTTTAAAAAGCCAGAACTAAAAGACCCTTTTAAAAAAAATCATGATGCAACATACAATATTGGCTTACGGTAAAGTTATCAAATATTGTGGTTTGGACATTTGGAGTTTAGGAAAAATGAGAAAAGGAACCATTAAAAAGATGAACTTACACAAAACATGAACTTGTGGAGGATGAGCGCGAGCAGATATAGTAGTAATACCGACCACTTTCCCACCAATCAGCTCCTCTCTTCTTACTTCCACCTTGTGCATGGTCTCCAGGATGGGAGTGTTGATATCGGTATTCAATTCACAACTCAATATATTGTAATCTTCGTTCTGCTTGCTAACGTAACAGATGTAATTTCTTTCCTCGAGAGAGAACATAGTCACATGGATAATACTTTGTCCTTGTTCTATTACACTTGAAAGCTCCAAATTCTTTCTTGCATATAGAGCGTATGGAAGAGCTGCACAATCCCCGTCTTTAAACACAATGTTTCCTTTTCCTTCATTGTCTCTGATCAGTTTAAAAATTGGTTTGCGGAACTGAAATTGAATACATTATTAATTTGTATGTATTAGTTTTACCGATTCACCACAACTTTTTGCCTATTTTCTGGTGCAGATTTTTTTTTTTTTCCGATTCCTTGAAGGTAGCCCCAATAAAAATATTAGATATACTTATCATAAAAGTGAAAAAAATTATTAAGGTCATTTTTTCAAGTTCAAATGCATAGACTAAAAAACTTAGGTTCACAACGACGCCGACAGTGGAAAGGAAAAGTTTTTTCCTTTTAAGTCGATAAGACATTTAGATATAATTCACCTTGTTCTTTTTCAGCTTGTCCAACGTATTTATGTCATTACTCCAAACTTTAATAACATTTTCATTAAATACGCCAACATACTGATTTTCTCCTGTGTCATATATTACTGGAGCAGAGATGTGATCTTTAGATGTCCAACCTCCAATCTGCTTCTGATCTGAAAACTTCAAGAACAAACAATAGTATTGATTAGTTCTAGTACTATTTTTCTATATATTTCAAGTTTGTTTTATTTGTTTTAAATGTCTATTGTTTTATATGTCTATAATACTGCCTTTTATTGAAGTAAATATAATTTATTTGATTTAAAATGAAATTCACTTGAAGACTCACTTTGTGCCGAGTTACGACATTTCTACCCAAAGTTATTATACCACAGCCCGGTTCACTGTCTTCAGACACACCAAGAAATGATTTTCTATCAATAAGTGGACACAAACTATAATAGGATCTAAGTTGAACCATGGTAAGTGGAAATTAATATTTGTATGAATTAGGAAGTGACAATGGTGACAACATTGACAGCTTTTCAAAACACGTGCAACGGTGCAACAAGACAAGCACAGATTAAAGACAAGACACAAACAAACCATAGAAATAGAAAATAAATTGAGAATCGTTCAAAGACACAAACTTGTACAAACTTAGTGTATTGCCATTTGCCATCGCCAAAAATGGTCAACCAAAATGAAGGGTTTCGATCTTCGATAGTTCTGGATGTTCGGACTGTTTGTAGACAAACTTCGCTGGTTGTTGCAGAAATAAAACTCTAAACTGATAAGATTTGTATTTTAAAATGACTAGTGTAAATTACTGTAACAACTTGAATGCAAAATAGCTGTCTGGCTGGAGCGTCGCAGACAGGGCCTGTTCCTTGCTCTACGGCTAATTTAAGAAAGAGTGTAAATATATAAAATTTAGAAAAAAAACGGCTTTGTCGAAACTCGAAAATGGATGATGTTTTTGTCTATCAAATTGACAAGTTTCAGAAGAAAAAAAATGCTCACAGTCCGTTGGCAGTTTGCGTCAAAACTACGGGAGGTGGACTTTGGGAGAATGCACTGGAATTAGCGGTAGAGATCTTAGCTTGGAGACGGTTTGAGGAATTGATGGAATCCATATGCTTTACACCGGGAGCAAATATGAAAATTTGATTTCTCTCTATTTTAATCGTATACCCATCAGAAAAAAAGTTATTTTTGTTCGTAGTTCTGTGACGTTTTGGCACAAGCTGATATTTCTGTTTTACCCTTCGAAGAAATGTTTAAATTAAATCTTACAAATAAATCTTTTTTACTTCTCTTCCTCAATCGAAAAGCATTTTTTTTACGTGATGTCCCCGCCATCTAAGTTTTTAGTAATTAATTCTTTTAAATGTTTTTCTCGATCAAACGTCGTTCACTTAAAAAATTAAATAATTATTTGGAACGGGTTCCATGTCAATAAAAAGGCTCTGACTCCGGGCCGAAAACGACGGAGCCATTATGACCTTGGAGGAATCAGATTCTGACGCATCTGCATCTGACATTTTTTGAAGTTTTGACATGAAGAATTTAAATTAGATGGTTTTCATTGATCAATATTGCTTTTTGAAATATGTATCTTGTATGTATCCATAACATGAGATAGTTCAAAATGTCAAATAAAAGTGTTTGTGTAGTTGTGTTGGGCGATATAGGAAGAAGTCCAAGGATGCAATATCATGCATTATCTCTTGCACGTTGTAAATTTGATGTTGATCTAATAGGATATGCAGGCTCCAAACCACTACCAGCCGTAATAAATAATGAAAATATAAAGATAACGAATATAGCAACTTTGCCTGAATTGCAAAAATATAAAATATTAAACTATGTTTTAAAGATCTTTTGGCAAACTATAAGTCTTTTGGTAGTATTATTTTGTAAGAAACGAAGTGATTTTGTACTTTGTCAAAACCCTCCTGCTATACCTACGCTGTTTTTTTGTTGGCTTTACTGTCTCGTATGTCGTGCAAAATTCATTATTGATTGGCATAATTATGCATACAGTATAATGGCATTGTCGCACAGTAAAGATAGTTTTATTGTGAAAGTTGCTAAAAGGGTGGAATTTTTCTTTGGCGCTAAAGCTCACGCTAATTTGTGCGTAACCAATGCAATGAAGAGAGACTTATTGGACAAAAATATTGTGTAAGTTTCTTCATATCGACGGTGGAAAGGAAAAAGTTACTGAGCGACATAACTTGTGCAAAGGAAAATGTTACCAAGTATCATGCTATTAATACGTCGCTTGGTATTATTTTCCCTTGCACACATTATGTCGCTTAGTAACATTTTCCTTTCAACCCTCGAAATTATGTAAATGCAAATATTATATCCTTATCGACTATTGGTTATCACTGTAGAGCAATGTATTCATAAAGTTAAGATTTAATTTTTTTTAATAACAATGTCAACTTTCCATATTTATATATAAATATGCATAATTATAATCATTATTTTATTTTCTAAGTAATCAGTTTTTTTTAATTAGATGAATTTCTTTATCCCTTTCAGTGCTAAAGTTCTCTATGACAGGCCTGCTGACATATTCTATTCAATAACAGATAAAGAAAAATATGACTTTATAAGTAGAATAAGTGTCCAATATCCCGAGTTTGCCATTCCTACTAAATCAAATCTCAATAACACTAAAGTCAGTGGTAATGTGTCTACAATTCTAATGGATTGGGATGGCGCTACACAATAAAACACCGAGACCCAAGACCTGGACTATTGTTTAGTAGTACGAGCTGGACTCCCGATGAAGACTTCCAGATTCTGCTTGATGCTTTAGAAAGTAAATAATTACTTCTTAAACATAAATTCTTTTTACACAAAAACCATGTGCTTATAGAGGTATAAGTATTTGTAAAAGCTAATATAAAGGAGATAATTTGGAATAAATTGTTTACCTCTGTACCTATAAGGATTTACATTGATAACTGATTAATTTTGAATTTTTTCTCTGCAGTAAATATTTATTTATTTGAGTTGTAAAACATTTTTTTTTACAGATTATGATCAATCATCTATAAAGAATATTGATTCTCTTCCGAAGTTGATATGTATTATTACGGGAAAAGGTCCAATGAAAAATTATTACTTAGATTTAATTAATGGAAAGCGACTAAAAAATGTTCAAGTTGTCACTCCGTGGTTGGAAGCAGAAGACTATCCAACTATGGTGGCCAGTGCAGATCTCGGTGTTTGTCTACACACAAGTTCATCAGGATTAGATCTTCCAATGAAAGTCGTAGATATGTTCGGATCTGGTTTGCCGGTGTGTGCATTTAAATATCACTGGTAAGTAGAATCTCATAAAATTTACCTTGAATCTACCTGGAAAAGTTGATAATGTTATTTATAATTTTTTCACATGATTTCAGCTTAGATGAACTTGTAAAAGATGGAGAGAATGGCCACACATTTGAAAACTCAGAGCAATTAGCTAACCAAATAAAAGGGTGGTTTAAAGGATTCCCAAATAATGATAAGCAAAATAAAATTGTAAAGAAATATAAAGAGAATATTAATGTGTTCTTCAATCAAACGTGGAATAGCAATTGGGATCTCCGTGCCAAATCATTTTTCAACTAATTGAAAAAAAAAAAATTTTTTAAATTAGAGCATTTTGATTTATAACGTTTGTACAAAATGAAATCATAAAAATTATATTTACCATATATAAGTACTGATTAAGTTAGATTTATTAGTACTAGGAACTTATACTATAAAAAAATATTTTTATATTCTCTACTTATAACGTAAAAATTCTTTATGATAATATGATGCGTTATAATTTTTTATTTGTCCACCCTATTCCTCCGTACGTTCTTGTGCTACTTGGAAAAGATTTCGTCGTCCATCGAACTTGGGATCAAGCAGTTGTTGATTGATGTAGTCAACTTTAGATGATGCATCTGGAAAAATTATACTGTTTTCTTAAGTTTTCATTAGTTAAGTTGTTTTCTTTATTACATTTTACCATTTACGCTCCTTTGCCTGACGGTGTAGTGGTCTAGTGCATTGGGCTACCGTGCATGAGGTCATGGGTTCGTTTCCCGGTGGTCAATTTAAAATATTAATTTTAATGTGATTTTTAACTTGCAAATATTCCATAAACAATACCTTAGATTGATGCTAAAGTGTAATACCTACTGATGATCTTGCAATGATCAAGATACACTGAACTTAGTGAACCAATGCGGTGCCCTATACATAATCAGTTGCAGATAATGGAATATAGAAGTAGTATGTGGAGCAAATAAGATTCCAAAACTAAGCAAATGGCTGCCAGTTTGCATCTTCCTAAGTCGGGCTTGCGTCCTGTAGGTCTGACATTAACCGTTGAAAAGTTATCAGCAGTGGAAATCCAGGATGCTGGAAACCTAATGCCTTGTAAAATAGGCAAGCATTGTTAAAGCTTCCAGGAGACATCCGTAGTATATGGCCCTGCCAGCCAAATGCCTTCGCCTGCTAACATTTCAAGTTAACACCTCACCGCCGAATATATAGGAAATGATAACACCACAGTTATTAGTTAAACTTAATATTTATTGGAAAATAATAAAATACAAATAGCAATAGTACACCATTGCAGATCCCATGCAAATAATGTAGGTATACTTTGAATCACAGGACCTTTGTACATATAAAATTACATTTTAAGAACTATTACACCAACAACTTTTCAATTTCTTGCTGAATGTTCTGGATTTGCGGTTTTAATTGAGATCCTTCATTCACCGTAACTGAGCACGCTATGATAGGGCGCGAAACTCCGCAGGCCCTACCCAAAGCTTGCTTGGATCGTATGAATACATAAGGTACATTCTTATCCTCGCACAACAGAGCTTATTAAACTTTTGAAAGGAAACTTTCCAAAAAGGGTAAAGCTTACCATGTTTATATTATTTTATCAACCTCTCGGCGATATCCTTCGCTTCACTGAGGGGTAGAACTTCAAGTTATACAGCCACTAATAATATTACAAATACAGTGTGCCTCACACAGCAGATTTTGTTTATAGTTAACCTAAAAATTTGTCAACGTGAAACAAACAACACCACGCGCGCTAAAGAATTAGAGGTGGACTAATATATAACCTAACCGGTTAATTCACGACGTTATCAACCCCACATTAATTATTAGTAGTTATAAACTGGTAAGCGTGGTTAACAATTAACGCCCTTCTATTTCATCTAACACTTAGGTAAAAACAGTAAGCAGAAAAGAGATGCAGCGTTTATTATCCTCCGTCCTGTTTAAACCTGAAAGAATAAACACGAAGAAAAAGGATAAGACTAGCGTTACTATTAACGTTATTAACGTTTTAAACTGCATGATTTTCACTATATTCATTATTATGCTTCTGTTTCACCTAACCCCTCGGACTAAATAGTGAGTAAAAAAAGGATGCACTATTTATTATCTTCGTCGTCGTTTTAACCTGTAAGAATAAACACGAAGAAAAAGGATAAGGCTTGCGTTACTGCCGTTACTGGTGATTTATTATCCTACGTCCCGTTTTAACACATGATAATAAATCGGTGAAAAGAGATGGTGATAGGTTAAACGTTACAAATAACCAAATTCGAAGCAACTATCAGAAATCATAAACGCCGTTAATAGTAAATATTTACCAGTAGTCGTTAAAAATCTGGTAACGTATCAGTTATAACCGTTTTTGGAATTTAACGCTTTAACCCACCTCTCTATAAAGAATGACAAGTCAGTGCTGCCAGTCACCGTTTGTCCATAGACCACTAGATAATTAGCAACAGTAAAAATGCAATTTAGTACCGACGCAAGTAAAAGATTTCAAAATAAAAATTATTTATTATGCCAATCACTCAACTTGGGGTTAATAATAATTCTAAACATTTTGGCCAAAACTACCTCTTATGTTACTATGATTATGATTATGATTACTATGTTTCCATCAAGTTGATTTGGTGGATTGGGTTTACTTTATAAATGCCAATGCGATTTTCCAGTAAAATTTATTTAAAACACTTTTATTACGTGTATTGCCTGTTTACTACTACGTTTTCTTCAAAATTATAAAAAGGTGGTAGGTATTAGGGTCCCTACAGACATGGATCCTAGATCTGCCCTAAGTAGATTTCTGAAAAGTTCAAATGAGTATTTATTATATAATTAAATATCAATGTCCTAGAAAGTGATGGCGAGAGAGATTTTTCGCAAATGATGGCTCAGTCCACAGCGGCCGTTAGATAAGCTTTTGGCTTTTTTTAATTTGGCCAGCATTGGCAAACCTTTCTCTTGCCGTTTATTTCTATCCCATAGATATTTTTCGGACGTTCTTTTTAGAAATTTACCCTCTCTAACGAGTTTGGCGTGATGGTGCCCAAGTCAATTTTAAGCTTGCGAAATAAAAAAAAACTTACACTATCCAAATACACATGTATAGCCATTTAGTGCAAATTACAAAACAATTAAATCTATCTATTTTCCACAATATTTTTGTCTCTAATGTTTATTTCCGCATCGCCTCCTAATGTTGACATTTTTTTCGTAGGTGCGAATAATCCTAGTTTCGAAGATGTCTGGCGAAGATCATACCCTGCCCGTGGAGCTGGAGAAACTCGAAATAGTGTCTGGGAAAGGGGCTACGAGTGTGACGTCTGGGGATGAGAATCCTTTTCAGCGGAGAAGCTCCGGATCTCGGACGAGTCCCGCAATCTGGGGAGGACGCTGCAATTGCTCCACGAGCAAGAAATCTCCCAGGACTAAGGGCGTTTACAAGAGAAACAGCGGCAAGCTCTTAAGGGACCCAGTTCTCAAGTATGTTAATTCGTGCTGTCAAGGCATCTCTCGATCTGAAGAACTCGCTAACTCGTTATCCGTAGTTTCGTTGTCCATTGCCCCCAAAGGGAACTCTAGGACAGAAGAAACTTGTGTTAACACCGAGCAATTAAGTGTTGTAGTTCCTGTTCAGAATGACTTCCGTTCCCTCGTGTCTGGGTGTAGTCAGCTCCGAATCTCTAGCGGAAGTGGAGTGTTCACCTCGGAAAGCTTCCAGAGCCCGCAGTGTCGAGAGGGGGAGTGTGCGCAGGGCCCCAGGGGGCTGGCGCCAGGGGAGCGGCAGGACCGCCAGGGCGGGCTGCGCGCGTGCTCCCAACAGGCCCTGAACCCCCCCTGTGACGTCACAATAGACGAGCTGGCCTGCTATTTCGAAACATTAGTTCATATTCCTAAAAATGTCTACGATGGCGGAGATGATGTAC
This sequence comes from Micrasema minimum, assembly GCA_022494985.1. NCBI lineage: Eukaryota > Metazoa > Arthropoda > Insecta > Trichoptera > Brachycentridae > Micrasema > Micrasema minimum. The sequence continues at coordinate 41,072 of JAGVSP010001484.1, forward strand.
ATATAATGCCTATTTATGTTGACTGATAAATTATGTTTTTATATAAGTACAATGAGAAAATGTCAAATTAATTGTTTAAGGTCAACCATTCTACATATCTGTACTAAATAATAAACCAATATGTTTTAAATTTACTGTTGAAAATTTTGCATTACTATGTCATGGCAAATTAGTAAGTTCATGTGAATATTGTAAATTGTTGTTTAGATCGAATTTATTGTAATGTAATATAATTCATTTCGTTTCTATTTTAATCTCATCATTTTCTTTTTCCAGTAAATATATTGTTGTAATTTATTGAACTAGAATAGGTGTGAACTAATTTTATCATTTTCTTTTAATTTAGATTCCAAGAGTTACTTATTTTGTATTTCTTTATATCTATGTATAATTTGTCTGCTCTTGATTTATTATTGGATAGCAGTTTTTAGTGATGATATTTGATTCTCGTGTTATATAAATCTCATGGAATAAATATTTATCTTAATTTTTACCTTTATTACTCTTTATTTCATCACGTTAAAATGTAACCTTAGGAACAGTACAGATTGAAGAAAAATACATCCAAATTATAAACTATTTTTATTTCTATGATGTAAAAAAATATTATTCATTCCATTTTCATCTTATGATAATATTTTTGTACACGATCAATGGTAACTCAGTATGGCCACCAACTCATGCTCATTTTCTTCGATACCACAAATAATATTCTAGTGTATTAATGTAATACATTTATCGGTAGTAAATATTTGTTAAACAACAATTTGTTGTACGCACAAGTGCTGTAACAACATATAACAATTAGTTGAACGCTTTCATAAGCTTCACAACATGTTCGTAAAGCAGTCCCCTGACATTGATCGCCCACATAAAGTCCAGATGATTGAATTTTTCATGCGGGACCTTGAACTTGCCCACCGCATTACCCAACTCCGTGTACAGCTGGTTAACATCCACCGGCTCGGCCATCCAGTCGTTATCCGAGTAGTGGAGGAACACAGGGGCTGTGACGTCCTTGAGGATGTAATTGGGAGGGCTGGTCTTGCCGTACTCTGCCAAGTTTCCAATCAGCCCGTGATCGTATTTCCTGAACTTGGCCGACTTGTGCTCCTGCCCGTAGTGAACCATCTGTCTGCTCGATGAGCCAGCTGGAGAATGGGCCATAATAACCGGTAACATGGTCTAAAAATTTAAAAAAAATATCAATAAGACTGGTCACCTTGCCTTCATTCAACAAATGATCGACATAGGGCATTGCACCGGTGCACTTGGTGTACCAATGCAGTGCCCTATGCACAATTGGATGTGGATAAGGGAGTGTAGTAAATTGAAATTATAAACATATCAGTGTTGATAATTTTGATTTGAAATTTGTAGCAAAAATACGTACAGTGTTAAGAAGATCTGGATTAAATCCGCACGTAAGAAACAGGATATTAGAGCAAACTGGTTGGAATAGAGCATTATCATCACACAACAGCTGTCCAGCGATGGCCATCAATTCATTACTCGGTAAAAGTTCATTCATTCCAATCAATGATAACAGCGCCTAAAAATAAATGAGATTTTGCTGTTCATATTTTTACAGGTTATAGAATAGATATGTTAGGCATAATAGTTATGTATGATGCAACTGACCCCTAAAGTGTTAACTATTGGTGCCAAGTATCTTATTAACGGACTCTTCATATTTGACATATAAGCTATTGGTGCAAGTGCCTGCATGGATTTGATTTTAGCGTTATATTCCTTTCGTAGTGAGCACATGACAAAGAATGACGTAGTTCCCTGTGAATGCCCAATATAATGTAGTTGGGATTTGCCAGTTTTAGCCAAGGCGTGGTCGATCATAGCTGGCAAGTCATAGTAGCCTATCTCATTCCAGCTGAATGCCCAATATACAGCACTTTTATCTGGATCCATAAAGACGTGTTTTCGGGAGTAAAAGTTTCCACGTGCGTTTCCCATCCAGACATCGAAACCTTGGTCAGCTAAGTAATAACCTGGAAACAAAAAAATCGAGATATATATATAATTACATCACAATATTTTGAAATGGTCACTATCCAATATTGAATTTTAGTTAGCGAAAACACATCACAAACATTATTGTTAAGTGTCACGCTCTACCAAGATAAGAATTCAAATTAACCAGAAAAAAGCAGCCATGGTCAACCTTTTGAAGGTTTCTGGGTTCAACTCCATAACTTAATTCAGTGTTGCCTTCAACCTTATGTTTTAATATTATTTATCATTACCGAATCCACTCTCCGGTCCCAGGACGATCCAGTCGGCAGAGGAGCTCAGCAGGCCGTGCATGAGGAGGACGGGGGGGCGGTCCTGCTGAGGGTCCTGCCCCTTCCCATGCGGGATCCGGTGCATGGTGAGGATGTAGTCATCTTCCGTCACCACCGTGTGGATCTCTACTGGGTATCCGTATTTCTTCAATAATCCTGGCTGGGGAAATTACACAATAAAAAATATAAAAAAATTCCTTCTAGCCAGGGTGGTAACCACTACTACTTTCCCTTATCCGCACCCAATTGGTATACCAAATGCAGTGTATCTTGGTCATTTTAGAGTGTTAATGATAATAATAATTAAGTGGATTTTTTATGTAAAAAAGATTATGTTAGATACCTACATAGACTTTTGTACACACCATCTGCTCTTTGGGGTTCATACTACACAAATTTTAAAAAAAAAAAACTATAATCTCTAAAAATTCATTGTTTTTATGTTTATACTTGTATACATATATATTTATTTATGTGATGTCATCATTATCATCATTCCATTTCCGCTCCTTATGTGGAGCATATGGATTCTACAAACTGCATTCAAGATATGGATCGATATAGCTAAGTGATGTACTTGGTTTGTATTTTAAATTTTTTTTTAAATTCTATAACAAAATAATGAATCGAGAGTATCTTGACCAGTGTGAAAGTAACGCGTAATTGGTATATTGCTGGCTATGAGACATCTATGTGAATGTGAAGATTAGTGAAAGTGAAAGCTTTCTTTGATTTGGTTAACGTAGGTAGGTAATCGTGAACAAGAATTTGAAGCGAAATCGTTGAAACGCCTTGATGCACGCAAAATACATAACACCATGATTTCAACGATTAATATGTACCTAAATATGTCAATCATTATTAGACCTACGGACATGTTTTTAGATAGGTATGTACCTACTACACGTTTTCTGAACAAAATTCTAATAGTAACTAACGCAAACCTACTGTTTCTTTCCACGTAGGTAATTTGCCAACTCCCAAAATGGGGTAGGTATACGCTGTAGGTAAACTAATGCAGAGTTAATTAATAAAATGCCTACTAACGTAACTCTTGCAATGAGCGTTACGCAAATTTTATGAACGACATTAGGTGTGAATTGAGAAATGAAAATGGTTCCATCACTGTCGACTGTTCCGATTGATTTGGATCACTATCTATGTAGGTATATAGTGTTCCTACTAGGTAGCGGTTCAGTTTGGTTATTAAGAGTTTTGTATAAAAGGAGGAAAGAGATTGGAAGACATTTGTACATTTCCTATAGGTACTCGTACATAATATATGGTATAATGTATAACAAAGTTTGCAAGTTAGGTTTGGTCCCAAAAAGCTACAGTGCTTGAGTATTTGAGTAATATAGGCACACCAATACCAACGGACAGAACTGAGGATGTTTTGAATAATGCTTTCCCAGGACAAGGGTAAAAAATGATGAATTTACGCAAAGTAGATACCCCGGATCGGATAAAAGATACCAGGAGCTGTGAGGAATGGTGCTGATCATGGCTAAAAATCATTAAAAGCAGTGTGATTTTGCTTTAAAACAAGAAAAAAGTTCCTTAGATCATTAGAATATTCATGTAGCGGTAGTTATATAACTACTCATAGTAGGTACACATAGGTACATAATTATATTAAATGGGTAGTCAAATGTTTTAATTACTTACACGAAATTGTTGGTTTAATTGATTGGAGCGAATGAATGATGAAAGAACGGCTAAAATAAGTTTATAATGCAAGAGTGCCTGGAGTAGAAGTCGAGGAAGGTCGAGAAAGACGTGGCATGATCAATGATCAAGTACAAGTAGGTACTTGAAAGTGGACATGTAAAAAGTCGGAATAGAAGAACGAGAAGAATTATTATGAATGTTGGAGAACCAAAAGAAATGTGCCAGGTGAAATCAGTGTGAAATAAAGAAATCAAACATTATCCATATTAAATAACGAAGGCTAGGGTTTATACTTGTATTATAATTATTATAATAATCATAATATAACGCCTCTCTATTGACTTACTGCATCTAATTTGGCGTCTTCTTCAATGGAGATGTCAATTCGTTCACCGGAATTCACATCACCTCCAAAAACGATGGCTATTAAGGCTGAAAATATTATAATTTTGAACACCATATTGTTAGTTACACTCACTGTAAATAATCTATTACTTATGAGACTTTTTATATAAACAGATAAAAACAACTATTTTATCTTTCCCCAATCTCACATAGATTGATTATTGCCACTACTTATTATTTAAGTTTTATATTTTATAATCATCTGAATATTTACGCAGATAATACGCAGTTAAATTAATTCTGAATAGAAATTTCTTATTTTTTAGTATTCATCTTTATTATTGAATTAAAAATACATATTATATCAAATATACATCTCCATTATGAAATAATATGGCTGAATAATAGGTAGGTAGGTACCTACTATTAAAAATTATGATCAGATTTTACCTATCACCAAATGGTACTCGTTATAATTATAGGTATCTAGGCAATACGAATTGAAAAAAAATAAACATATTATATTTTATTTCAAGAAAAAGTACTCCTTACCTAATATTTTTTTAGCTATGATCTAATCAAGTTAGTATAAGGTCCTAAACTCGATATGTTTTTAAATCAACGGACATAGTTTATTATTGATATATCAACAGAGACAAAGATAATTTGCTCTGTAAATAGCCAAATATCGACGTATTAAATAAATTACGACATTCCCCATTCCGCTCATCATCTGAGAACCACATAAAATATGTTAATTTTTGGAACTAACATACTTAGGTACATACATGTAGGTACACATATTTATGTAGTACCTAAACTGACTCGTCGAATTCAATTTTCTTTTCATTATCAGGATTTGGACACACTTAAAATGTCAAACTGGTCAAATATATAATACTAATCATAACATTTATTTATTTTAATGTGTAGGTACGTGGAATACTTGACAAGAATATTGTATGGTCCAGGACTGCCAAATAAGCTAAAAGCTGGGTATTGGTAGTCAATTCTATGTCCCGACTTTACACGGATGATATATCTAGCAAGCCGGATATGGTGTTATGAATGATGAATATTAAATAAATAAAAAGTTGAAGAGAAAATCCTTAGACGTTTCCTAATGTTGTGAATAATTTAATATGTTATTGCTTTTAAAATTCAAAATAATAGTTTTTTTCTAGATAAGTGTAATAATGTTTTGTTATCTGTTTAAGTGGTGGGTTGGTAATATATCTAGGTATTTAGAGATAGCCTTATCATAAATGAACTCAATGTTTTCTTCTCAACGATTAATTTGTAGTGCCTACTGAAATGTTATTATAAACTAAATGAATAATTACAGATCAACTTAATTTTTTTTCGCAAACAATGATACATATGTATTAAAATTAACTGCGAATAGATATTTCAATTCATTGAAAATCTTAAGCGATTTTCCATTTGTTACACTGTACTTAATGATAGGTAGTCCCACGGGGTAGTTGTATCAAAATTTGTGATGGATTAAAAAGTGAAATGTAAAAAAACGTATACTATTTTGTAATCCTCTCTTATAATCTTTATTATTTTTTATGACGTAGGTTGTTATCGCGTTTTGATTAATTACAACGAATTTAAACGTATCTATTAAAATAACAATCGATTATTATTTATCAACAAGTATTTAAGTATCTATACATATATTTTATTTTTGGATTACTGTGTACCCACCTTAATTAATCACGTAAATATTATAAATAGATTTTTCCTACATACAATAATATAGCTATAGGGCATTGGATGCAAAAAATGTTTTATTGAAAAAAGAATAAAGTACCTGCCCTACATGACGGTAATCGGTAAAATATTCACAACTGCGATGCAGATACGTTGATGAACGGGCTGATCAGGTAGTGTAAGAGCCCCCGCAGACTACAGACTTTTTATCGAGAGATAGTTTAATCGGGCTTTTAATCAGTATGAAGATGTATGCAAGTGCGCATACTACAACGATCGTTGTTGCATACATCTTCATACTGATTAAAATCGCGACTAAACTATCGCCCGATAGAAAGTCTGTAGTCTGCGGGGGCTCTAATAGTGAGTAGCAACCATATATTAACTTACGCACACCTACTAGTTATGATTGAATGTGTATAATAATATATTAAATGCATTTACGTACATACTTATATACTTCTGCTTCATATGTTAATTACATTTAGGTATATCAATATAAAACTGAATAAGGTTGTACAAGACTGTAAAATTGATTTTATAACAAATCAACGCGCAACCTAATAATATACCTAATAATTTATATCATGCCAGCAATATTGGTAAAATGTGAAATACATGCGTAAATAATACAAACGGTATCAGGTATAAAAAGTGTTTATTTGTGCAAAGTTTTGTATTAACATAATACAGTAACAAAAAGTGATGAAAGAAATCATTCGTTTGCCAAAGCAATATGAATTTCTACCCAACTATTAATTATATGCTTTCATCAGGTTGCTGATTCGGTTGTACAGCAGCGACTTGACGTCGATCGCCCACAAGAAGTCGAGATGGTTGAATTTCGGATTCTGGACTCTGAATTTTCCTACTGGATTTCCTAACTCTTTGTACAGCTGGTCCACGTCCACAGGCTCAGCCATCCAATCGTTATCGGAGTAGTGGAGGAACACGGGGGCTGTGACGTCCTTCAGGTTGTAATTAGGTGGACTGCTCTTCCCGTACTCCGCCATATTGCCTATCAGGCCGAAGTCGTATTTGCGGAACTTGGCGGACCTGTACTCCTGGCCGTAGTGTACCATCTGCTTGCTGGAAGCTCCTGCTGGCGTATGACCCAAAATGACTGGCAACATCGTCTACAAAAAAAACAATTGTATTAAAAATAAAAATAATTAAGAGAGGGCAAAAAAACTTTTTAAGTGCCACCTAACGCATGCTTAATGGAATACGGACCCATTAGTAGATAGGTCAGAGACAGGCTTCTGTGAGCGCCATCATCTGATCAATACTTAATCAAACGTCAAAAATAAAAGCAATTATAATGAATTATTAATAAGTATCAATTTTATGCGTCAATAAGTAGGATGTCTTCTCATAACAAGATCTTCTTTTGCGGTGTCCCAAAAATTGTGTTTTTTAGTTAAGTGAGTATTCCATTGAGCATGCGACATGCTCAAACCCCTGAATTCGGGGGGCTCGAATGCATATGGAAAGGAAAAAGTTACTAAGGGACATAATATGTGAAAAGGAAAATAATACCAACTGAATGTCACGGGTCACATGATTGCGCATGGTCTTAATATTACGGAGTTAAAATTTTAAAAAAAGCATAACCTTGAGTTGCACAAATTGTAGCAATTAAATTGTTTTATTGTTTGAATGTTAAAAAATGTTTTTTTTTTCTATGGTGGAAATTGAATATCTATTAAATAATTTAATGAAATTTGTTCACATTTTTAACAAACTTATTTGTTTCTTCTTTGCTTTAAATTTAAGTTTATTAGGTATCATGGGATTTAAAATAAATATATTTACAAAGCTATGGTTACAAAAAAGAAAAGATTACTTCTTAATAAATGACTATGTAATGAATTTATGCATTATTTATTTTTGTGAAAAGTTTTGAGTTTCTTCTAAAGAAACGTTTTAGTTTAGCACCTCTTCATTTAATTATTTTTTAGCTACACCATTGTACATCCACATCTTTCTATGGCCACTTACTGCATTGAGGAGGTCAGGACTATATCCACACAGCAGGAATAGTATGTTGGTACAAACAGGTTGGAATAGAGCGTCATCTTCACAAAGCAGCTTCCCAGCAATGGTCATCAGTTCGGTGCTTGGCAAGAACTCGTTTACTCCAATGAGCGATGTCAAAGCCTAAAATGTTACAGAATTAAGCAATTATTTGAAACAATAATAAGAAGAGGAAAAGTATATTAGAAAATCTTTAAAGGGACCGAAATAATGTTTAAGTCCAAAATCCTGATGCTTTCTGGCGCAGTGTTTTTTTCCGACTATTTAAAAGCAGTCCCAAAATTGGAATATTCGGGTGTATCACAAGAACGCAATGATTAAAAAAATGGTTTTAATTATGTAACTGAAAAAATGTGTTTTTATTTACTTTTTTAAGACCACAAATGTGTGATAAAAAAATAAAAATCCAAAATTTGTAGATGCGAAGATTATGACAAATATAAAAATCCGAGTTGCAGGTTTAAAAATTAAAATTTCTTTAGACGCTTTATATTGGAAATAGTATCCGATTTCATTCCAGCTAAACTTCCAGAAAGCGGCTTTATCGGGGTTCAGAGAGGCGTGTTTGCGGGAGTAAGTGTTACCGCGAGCGTTTCCCATCCATACGTCGAAGCCTTCGTCAGCCAACATGTACCCTAAAAGAGAAAAATGACAAAAACAAATGAATATTACTAACCATAAAGCCATTTCTCAAAAGGGGTAGACAAAGATGATAGAACGTCACACCACTGTGTCCTGGCAAACTTACCGTTACCACCTCCAGATCCATACAGCTTATCAAGCGCTCACGTCGATTATTCCGACTTTGCACGTGGCTTTATTCAAATCAATATCAAAACCATAAATGTATAAAAAAATTATAGCTTGCACCAGGACTTGAACCCAGGTTCTCTCGTGTCCCGTCAGGTGCTTTCTCCAACTAAGATTACTAAATAAGTCCTAAGTCCTGGATTCCTTCTGTTATTGGGTACCCAGGCCTGGTAAATAAATGAATAGCAATATTTACCGAAGCCACTTTGAGGTCCCATGTTGATCCAATCAGCCGAGGAGCTGAGGAGTCCATGCATGAGGAAGACCACCGGTCTGTCCTTCTGTGGATCCTGTCCCTTTCCGTACGGGATCCTGTGCATGGTGAGGATATAGCCATCTTCAGTGTTTACAGTGTGCACTTCCACTGGGTAGCCATACTTCTTCAACAAACCTGGCTAGAATTAAAAAAAAAAAACATTAATTTATACGTTGAAATGTTCTTATTAATTTCAAAAACTTGAATGCTAATGTAAATACATTTGCACCGGGAATTGTTGTTTTGTACCGTAGTGTAGTGGCTAAAACGCTGGACTTACGACACGGAGGTTCCGGGTTCGATTCCCGGTGAGACCACAAAAGTTAAAATTAAATTTTCAAGCCTGGGTGTTCTTGACGTTCCCCTCTGTTCCTCCTGGCCTGTATGGGTAGTTAAAAAAACAATAAATAAAATTTGGGTTATTTCATGAAGCCAGCTGTAAAATAATGTGCATTGACGATAATATTATACGTGTCCATAAATATTATTACCTTAGTCAAATTAAGTTATTGTAAAAAAACTCGTAGTACAACCCGAAAACTGGTGAATCTACGTTATGTATATTTGGAGTCGAATGTATAACGGGACTTTTTAATCTGAGCTAGAAATTTTTTTTTTTCTTCTCATAAAACTTTTCATTAGTACAGCAGATTTAGTAAAATTGCACAAATTTATATTAAAATGCTGTTTTTATTTTGTTTCATTTATGCATACTATTAATTTGACTAAATAAAAAAAAAAAAATTAAAAAAAACAACTTCGTAGGAACCTACCTACTCCATTTTCTCGAAAACTATGGAAAATATTATGTAGATTCACTGGTTTCCCGCTTGTACATCGAGTTTTGTTACACCATGTACTTATATTAATTTTATCTAATCTAAAAACAATATCTGCGTTGTGTTTATTCGTACCAAACATTATTTTAAACAAAACATAAGTCTTTAAATCTGAAATCAATCGGGATTAAGATAACAAAAAAACGAATTTACATAATTTAATTAGTATAACTAAAAAATATAAAGCAGTATGTATCAGAACTACTATTTTTATAATAAATAAATAATTATTCCATTAACTCGTTTTACGAGTCCTGAAGGATTAGTTCTCCCTAAATATAATAACAAGTATGGTAAGAGAACACTTCAGTACATTATACCAAAAATCTGTAACATGCTACCAACAAGTATTAAAAAAATAATTAATTTTTCAAGCTTAAAAGAGTGACGCGTGCTGAGAACTTGGTTGCTAGAGCGCGATTTATTATATTGAGTTTAAATTGTATTTTTATTTATATGAATTTTAATTTTTTTGTGCGCTAGGGTATGTATTGTGTACTTTTATTTTTAGTTGAATTTGTATTTATGCACCTACTGACGAGTTGCAGTAGGCAACTCAGTAGGACATGTATTGTTTTCTTTTATGTATATATTGAAATAAAAAAAAAAAAAATAAAAAAATGAAGTGATGTTTTTAAATTAAAGAATGCAACATAAAATGTTATCTTTATGACGTTTTTTCCCTGCAAAGCACTAATATATGAATATAGAGACTTGCTCATTACCTATTAAAATTAACTAAAAACTAACTAACTAATAATTACGCCATTCCCCCAGGAGAATAATATACATATAATTATTCTTATTACTCTCAAGAAAAATATATTTTTTATTTTTTTTAAAGAACTTCATTTTCTTTTTAGCTTTATACGACAAGAGTCATTATGTCTTTAAATTTTAGATTGTCATTTTTAGGTAGGCACATAATAGATAATACCTTATTTTGATTTTATTTATTGAAACCACCCCAACTTGCCAGAAGAGTTTAACGACACCGCGAAATAATATCGTTGAAATAAAATCATTGATGTCGTTGAATAAATTGAAACCTGTGTAGGTTTATGGAAAATTACTTTTATTTTTGTGATCACTCCAGGTATCGAACTCTGAACGTCAGTTTTGTGAACGTGAGTCTAGCGTCTTAGTCACTACACCAAGGAGGCCACCTAATGTTTTGTTTCCGGAATTAATATTTTACTATATTTTGTAGTAAGTGTATATCTAATCTATCTACCTATACAATAGTTGACCGATTAGTTGATCTATGATTAGTTTAATTTGGTATTAAATACAGAGACGGAAGTTAATTTTGTTAAAGGTTTTTTTTTTCAAATTCATCACATATTCTTATCTATCAATAAATAATAAATCATGTTTGATAAATTAAACTTACAGCATCTAATTTAGCATCTTCCTCAATGCTTATATTGATCCTATCTGCATCTGATCCCGCCAAATATTTTTTTCCATGTGGAGACCTTCCCCACACCACAGTCAACAAAGTAAGAAACACGAAGAACTTTAACACCATGTTTTGATATATTGTTTATTGTTTATATCCAGTTACTGCGCTAATTTTCTGTAAAGAATCCTTTTATACCCAATAATGTGGCGATGGTCCCACCTATCGTTATTGTAAAGATTGACATTTTAATCTATCTAGGTAGAATTAACTATAATAAGATAAAACATATACTATAATACCCCATATTGTATTTGAGTGTGTAGGTTACTTGACGTAATTATTATTTCAGAATTTCAGATGTTCCAAAACTTTTGTTGCAGGAACAAAGAGCACCTGTCTATTTAAAATAAAAAATTACGTAAGTAGGTAGTTTAGATATGTATTAGAATCATTTTGAATGAGAATTTACTTCCTAGAGATGAGGAGCAAATGATTTAAAAATCACGGTTCTGGGTACCTACCATATCATCGAAATATCTATATATTTATGTGTGACGCGTATAATATGACGGAAAGCATAGCGAAAGCTGTAACGAAGCGACGGACGCCGAAACCCGCCGCCCACGCAACGACGAAGCAGTATAATTTTTGTGTTAATTTGTTTCCTGACTAATAAAAATAATTAATTTCACAATGAAAGTCCCATCCTTTCCCTAAACTATTTTAAAGACTATTGAGTCTTTTTTCAGTCCAGCACCACTCTACCGTTTTTCAACGAGCTAAACTGCGAGTTTAACTCACAGCATCAATCTATCTGGCAGACACTATTTCATACGTTCGCGTCCGCACCTTAACACAATAAAGCCTATCGCCTATCCAACAATCATCCCAGCCATACAAAACCAAAAACATAATACTTGGGTGACACAGCACACACAAGTAGACTGAGAGGCCGCCCCAGGTCCGCGCGCACACCCCCCGGGGACTACCCCACTAAGATAATATGTTAGTTCTAAATATTATGTCCTTTTACCGAACAAAACGTGCACATTTCCAGTTCAGTCCAAGTCCATTCACCACCTTCTATTCTACTCATGCAGTTTCAAATTCTACCTTCACCCCTGAGAATATCCCATCTCTGCACCCAGGTGTCATGAACATGAACAGCGAAAGGTCCACGAAAATTCCGATTCCACAACTAATTGCATTTTTTTATCATTTTTATCGTTTGTTTTGCTTATATTTTCGTAAGAAGAAACCGTCTTTAAATTCTTAAATAAAATTGGGGAGGGGGTAGAAGCTTGACTTTTCATATTAAGTTCCTTGAAAGTTGATAAATTTTCATGTTGAAGAGTGGGTTGGTTATAACAAAAAAAATATTTAAGAAATTTACACCCTCTTTTTCTAAAATGTGTGTCTTGTATTTGTACCTACACCAGCAGAGTGAGTAATAAGTTTTTTATTTATCTTGTATTATTTGGTAATTGGTATAATATTGTTAAACTATTTCAGGAAGGTAAGTCATTAAAATGCATTAGCATTTCACAGGTAGGTAAGTAAAAATACAGCACTTTTAAAAACAGGTTTATTTTTGTTTTAATATAATACATAAAGATCTTATTGAAGAAGTTTGCTGGTGCAACCACGTGGGGATCACGTTGAAAAATCTAAGGCATTAAGTATCCCTCTTTGATGATTCTAGATTTTCCCTAAAAACTGAATAGGTAGGTACATATTTATGTAAGAATATGCTTTAATGCATAAGGAAAATTTGACACATTCCATCTACATATTTATAATATGTATGTATGTATATTGTATAACTATGTCGGCAAGATGTATGCATTGTAAAGGTACCTACTAACGAGTCAAAAAAAAGGAGGCTCTTCTGTGTAATTGGCAAATTTCTCCACGATTTGGAGAATAACATTTCAAAAATTTAATGTAAGTTAGTATTATTTGTTTTTACAGGCTGTTTAGAAATTGCCGTTACTAATTAGCTCAGGCACTATTAATACTAGAGAGGGCTCTTGTTTGGAGCCCAAGGCAACTGAATAGTGCTCCTTTAGAATAATAATGCGGCCCTACTCACTTTTATTACACCAGTGAGCAGTGGTGCAGTAAAACCCAATTGTCACAAAATTTTGTGTATTCAATCGTAGGATTTCATCGAGCTGATAACAAGATCGTACAGTAACGTTTTAACGTCGATCGCCCACAAGAAGTCAAGATGGTTAAATTCATCATGGGGTACCCTGAACATTCCAATGGGATTTCCTAATTCCTTATACAGTTGAATAACATCGATGGGATCTGCCATCCAATCATTGTCTGAGTAATGGAGAAACACTGGTGCAGTGACCTCTGTGAGGTTGTAGTCAGGAGGGCTGGTTTTTCCATATTCAATCATATTTCTAATCGAACCAAAGTCATATTTACGAAACTTGGCCGACATGTATTCCTGGCCATAGTGCACTAACTGTTTAGTCGATGCTCCTGCTGGAGTATGACCCAAGATCACAGGCAGCATTGTCTACAGCAAACAAACAAAACTTCATTTATAATAACCCGTTACACACATTGAATGTGATGAAACTTTTCAATGCAAACTTACCGCGTTCAAAAGGTCTGGACTATACCCGCAGAGAAGGAATAAAATATTGGTGCAGACGGGTTGGAAAACTGAGTTATCTTCACAGAGCAGCTGCCCAGCAATTGTCATCAGTTCGCTGTTTGGCAGGAACTCGTTGACTCCGATGAGAGATGTCAAAATCTAAAAAACGTTATGTGATTTCAATTACCTAGTACAATAGTTATAATTATATAATAAAATAACCAAGCTTTCTAAAATAACAAAACAAAACTCACCTCCACAGTATTTATTATTGGAGCTAATTTTTGAATTAGAGGACTCTTCAAGTTAGACATGTATGCACCTGGAGCAAGGGCTTGCATCGATTTAATTTTCTTATTATAATCTTTCCTTGTTGAGCCCATTACAAAGAACGACGTTGTTCCTTGCGAGTGACCAACATAGTGAAGCTGAGTTTTTCCAGTTTTGTCCAGTACGTAGTCAATCATAGCGGGGAGATCATAGTAACCAATTTGATTCCAGCTAAACTTCCAGAAAGTGGCATTTTTATCTGGATCGAGAGTGGCGTGTTTCCGGAGTAAAAGTTTCCTCGAGCATTTCCCATCCAGACGTCATAACCTGCGTCAGCCGAAATATACCCTAAAAGGAAAAGAAAAGTATTCATTTGATATTATTTTCTAATAATTTCACTATCAGTGTAGTATCCCATGTAGATATCAACCTTTTCATGCAGTTCTTTTAAACTTTTTATAATTAATTTATTCGAAATGCAATCGTAATACCCCTTCTAGATAACAATAATTGATAAAATGATGATATTTACCTAATCCTGTACGAGGTCCCATGTTGATCCAATCAGCGGAAGAGCTGAGGAGTCCATGCATCAGGAAGACTACCGGTCTGTCCTTCTGTGGGTCCTGTCCCTTCCCATGACGGATCCTGTGCATGGTAAGGATGTAACCATCTTCAGTAGTTACGTTATGAACTTCTGCAGGATAGCCATACTTTAACAATAGACCTTCCTGAAAAAATATTCCGAATAACCCTTTGTGTCATTTTATTTCCAACGGCAACGGATAATGGATTTTTTGGTGTTTTGAGATGGAAGCCCCAAGACATTTTGCAAAACAATATATTATGTCCATATTATAAGTATGTAAAAAACAGTTGTAGAAACGTATTTTGTAAACATCGAATCAGGCGGCTTTTACTAAGGAAAACGCTCCTGTTCCTGAGGGTCTGTGGAACCTTAAACAAAAAAATTGAAAGAAGAAATCCTCCTTTCTTTCCTCTTCTATCATTTGTTTTTTGGTGTACTATAATATTATTTTGGACTTTGATGTATTATAATGAAAAATTGTATAGCCTCTCATACAAGTGGACAAGATTCGGGTGTTAGGTTGCGGCTTTTAGTCTGATGAAGAGATAAAAGAGATATAAAATACGGAGTTTTTCTTTGTTTTCCGTCAAAAGCCTCTGATTGTATGAGATATTTCCTGTTCTTTTACATATATAGGTCAATAATTTGTTATGAACCTAAAGCCTTTTAACCGTATCGGAATTCCAGTTTATTTTTAGAGAATTTGTTATCTACTAAATGATTGATGTCAGCTGAACTTACTGTGTCTAATTTGGCATCCTCCTCAATGCTTATATTAATCCTCTCGGTATCTGCCTTCGCAAAATATTCTTCTCCATGGGGGGATTTGCCTCCCAACACCGCAGTAACCAGAGTAATAACCACGAAGAACTTTAACACCATATTGTGGTGATTTGTTTATTCCCGTTACTGCGTAAATTTTGTGTTTAAAATCCTTTTATACCGGATTATGTGACTATTTTGTCACCCTATCGATCTTTTTAAGATTGATGTAATAATCAAAATTAAAATAAGATAAAGAATTTATTTAAATAACTCGCATGTTATCGCCTTATAGATCATAGCAATTTGTATCATAATAAAATTGTGTATCTCTAGATAGGTATTGACTGGACAACGGAACGGAACAGCAACGGAAAAAATAACCAAAATGGGTGTTTGGCTGACTTTGATTAGTATATATCTACATGGTGGGTCTAAGTACATAATTTTATTATTAGGGGAATGTATAAGTAACTAATTGAGAGTCAAAGTCGCAAAATAAAATAAATTTTGTATAAGCTGGGAGCTCTGAATACTTAAACATTGTATTCGCATAACAAATTCTGAACATAGCTCACATCATGATTAAAATTAATCTCAGACATAAGTATATTACATACGTGTATTAATATTATTTAATTTTTTTATATATTTGCTATACTTATTGGTGAATAGGTTGCTTTTAGAATTTTATGTCCATGCGCTTTGTAGCTGCACATCGAATTGGAATCCAGCACCTAAAACATTATCGTATTTTCATAAGTAAAATGAATTGGAATATATGGAATATAATATTTTTCTGCTCCAAAATATGATGGAAAAAACACAAAAGAAATTAAATTTGGATTGCCTGAACCACAATTCATTTATATTAGAGTTTCATGCTCATAGTTCACAAGAGAAGAAAGCAACACACGTACTTTAATGGTTCTTGTGGTCATCTGTTATGGACGGAATATTATTATTTAATGCGTCTAATAATATAGTAAGCCCTAAAAAAAATAACAGAGCAATAAAACTTGACTGTAGTAGAATTCTACAAGAAGAAGAAAAAAAAGGAAATAATTAAAAAAATATAAAATAACAGAGATTATGGTATGTTATGTTATGGTCTTTATAGCAAGAATGATTCTACATTTTACACTATTAATCCAGCTTTGTGTTAATTGTTTTAAAATATGAAAATTTAGGAAAATTTGACAATGCCATTTTTTGTCAGTTAAAAAGAATTTATTAAACCCGGGGCAATAAAATGTGCATGTCTCTGAGCAAGTCTTGATTTACAATGTGGTATGTCATGATGATATGATTTACAATGCATGATTCTATGTACCTATTCACACAATAAACTATTAACTTGATGCGCGTTCATAGGTACCTACTCATCCTCAAGTAGACACAGTGTAACATATTATTATCACTAGATACATGCATTTCCTTCAATATTCATATAATAAATATAGTTATGATTAATATCCCTATTGTGCTAGTTGTGTCTTATTTTAAGGAAAGTCAAGTTTAGATTATAAACGGTTGTATATTGTATCAAGTCCTTACACAACAATATTTTGGGACATGAATCCTAGCACTTTCAGTGTATAAATAACGCGATGAACCAATTCGCTCTTGTACTTCAAGGTGATATCATCTTTTATCACATTTTCTTCCATTGCTCGACAATCCTGGTTCAGTCTATCGATGCAGTCTGTTCGGTAACTGTGCAGTTTAGCATTATCTATACTGACGTAGTATGAACTATCGATATTAGCGTTACTCTCGAGAGGACTCAGTTCATGGAGAGCTAGGACGAAATCTGTATCGTAGAAGGATTTAGAGTAGACTAGCGGAGAAGTTATGTTCCGGGAACGGTGAACATTCTGGAGAATTGTCATGAAATCTGGAATACTGTAATCATATCCCCGAGGGCGCTGAAACTTGTCCAGAAAGTACACGTGGTGAATGTTGAATGAGTTGAAGGACCCTGTCTTCACAGAGGGAATATCGCGAACTCTGCGAATCAGTGAGTCCCAAGTATAGTCATTCGAAGGCACCACGACTTCATCTAAGTCCAAAGAAATAACGTACTTATAAGAGTAAATGTTTTTATAAAGACAATCGTTGTACAGCAGAATGTCGAGATTCCTTTGTTGGTTAAAGGTTTGGGAGAGATAATAATGTCTCAATAGCGGCAAGTTGGGTTTACCACCAGGGAAGCTAAACGGACTTATCTCGGCCTTGCCTAGAGTCACGTAGTAGTTATAACTTTCGTAATGTTTGGGTGAGACTGCAGATCGTAGAAGAAAACTTTGTCCGCTCCCAGTAAGTTCAGTAGCTCCATCCATTCGATTAATCTCGGGGAAATATCTTTCAGTAAACTACGCCCACTAACGCAGACTGCAAATTGTTTTTTTAACTTTGGTACGTTATTTGTAACACGTAGGAGGTTTGTGGCATTTTCGCACGTACTTTGCACCAGCGAAACGGCAGCGGGGTTCATCATCTTATTAGCTTCCGGTAGTTGGCAACTCACAAGATATGGCTGCATATTGTTAAACTATTTCAGGAAGGTAAGTCATTAAAATAACTAACTAACTAACTAACCATCACGCCACTTCCCCGAAGGGGTAGGCAGAGAGGATAGAACGCCACACCACTCTGTCCTGGCACACTTCTCTCTTGCTTCCTCCACATTCATACATCTTCTCATGCACGTACGTCGATTATTCCGACTTCTTACATGCCACACTTTCAAGCACTTGTTTTACTTGATCATGCCATGTCTTTTTCGGCCTCCTCGATTTCTACATCCAGGTACAGTCGCGACATATATTTTTTTAGCCGTTATTTCATCATCCATTTGCTCTACATGACCGAACCATTGTAAAAGTCCTTTCTTAATTTTGTCGATAATGCTTATCTCAGCCTTGCACTCTGCTCTATTTTCGACATTTGTACACCTATCATACATAGTCTTACCACACATTTGCCTGAGAGATCGCATTTCAACTGCATTCAATCTACTTTCATCCTTCTTTTTTCAACACCACGCTTCACTGCCATACATAAGGGTTGGTACCAGAACTCCATTATGAACTGCCAATTTAGCCTCTTTTGATAAGCACTTATTAGATACTACCGACTTTAAGGCACCATTAATTCTGTTACCGGCACTAACCCTCCTTTCAATGTCCTTATCCATATTACCATCCCTAGTGAACATGCTTCCCAGATATACAAATTCTTCTTCAAGCTATCGCCATTTACTACGATCTTACACTTAGTCATATTCACATTTCTTTCAAAAACCATCACATTCGACTTTTCCACATTCATTAACAGGTCACTCTCCTTGCACACATCGTAAAACCTTTGTAAACCAAGGACTGCAATTCTTCTTCGCTCTCAGCAAGAAGCACTGCGTCCATCGGCGTACAAAAGGTAACTAACAATCATACCACTCATTCTCGCTCCCACGCCCATATTTTTCAACTCTTTCATACATTTATCCATGTATATGTTAAACAACCATGGTGACATCACACATCCCTGTTTGACTCCTTTAGGGATGTCAAACCACGACGTGAATGACCCATTTACCCTTACACACGCTACACTGTCTTTGTACAAGGAAGCAATAGCGCGGACAAGGTTATCGTTCACTCCATACTCAGATAAGGCCATCCATAGCTATTCCTATCAACACGATCAAATGCTTTTTGCAAGTCAAACAAAAGCGCAGAAAAGCTTCCGGTTTTTTGCCAAAAACTTCTCCGACAAATTGCGTAACGCAAATATTTGATCCAAACATCCTCTGCATTCATAAATCCACTCTGAACATCCCATATTTTTATCCTTAGTCACATTTTCTTACTCTCTCAATCAATATTCTTCCATACATTTTGCCAACAGTGCTTAAAAGACTGATAGCTCTGTAATTCCCGCACTCAACCTTGGAACCCTTTCCCTTGTATAAGGGCATAACCACAGCTCTCCTCCAATCAAGTGGAGTTCTGTGCTCCCTCAGACACAAGTTAAAAAGTTTATGTAGCCATGTGAGAATTATTTTGCCACCCGACTTAATGAACTCTGCTGCAACACTATCATAGCCTTGCGCTTTACCATTCCGTATACATTTGACAGCACTGATAATTTCTTTCATACTAATCGGGGCTTTCTTCGTCATTTGCATTCAAACATGGCTCAGGTAATGTTGATACACCGCCCGAGTTACCAGTGTGTGATTCGTACACTTCCTCAAAGTTTTCCTTCCATCTGTCTTTTATACCAATCTCACTTGTTATCATTTTTCCATCCTTAGCCTTAACAACTGTCATACGTTTACTTTCACTACTATTTCGCGAGTTTTTCACCGCTTTTCCAGAAAACTTTAATATTTTCGTGGAAATTATGACTCATTTTCATTCCTTCCTCTTCATTCAATTTTCTCTTTCGTTCACACACACCCTGTTTGA
Source organism: Micrasema minimum (assembly GCA_022494985.1). NCBI lineage: Eukaryota > Metazoa > Arthropoda > Insecta > Trichoptera > Brachycentridae > Micrasema > Micrasema minimum. Next base: position 61,161 of record JAGVSP010001484.1, read on the forward strand.
CCTTCTTCTTACACACTTTTGGCAAAAACATATTCACTCGTATTCCGTTTATTGACAGCAAGCAAATTTATCCACGCATCCTCTTTTCTTTTACGAGTTTTTTGACTTCGTCGTCCCACCACGCGTCACCATTCTTTCTCCCTATCGTTGTCACACCGCACACTTCTTTCGCCGCCTCACACATACTTGATTTAAAACATTCCCACATATCATTTATACTCAAACATTCTACGTCTTCCTCGTTCAGTCTACGACTCACCGATCTTTCAAAATTATGTCTTATGTCAGTATTTTGCAGTTTTTCAACTTTGACCCTAGATGGAGCCTGCACTTTGCGTGTTTTGGACCGCCATCCCCTTAAACAGAATCACCCTTGATACCACCAAGAAGTGATCTGATTCCATCTCAGCCCCTCTGTACACACGGGTGTCAGCAGTTACAGACTTCAATCTAGAGTCAATGATGACATAGTCGATAACGGATCTTTCATTACCTCTCTCCCATGTTATACTGGTGGATTCCCTTATGGTCGAAGAACGTATTCGATACAAAGAGATTCCATTCCAGGCATACCTCAATCAGTCTTCTTCCATTATCATTCACTCTTACATCTCCAAACATACCTAGGGCTGACTCTAGCCACTCTCTTCTTACTCCCACCCATCCATTTAGGTCTCCAGCCAGAATTATTCTTTCGTTCTCCTTTTTTCCATTCATTACATTCATAAGGCTCGTCCAAAACTCATCCTTCTCGGACTCGCAGTCGGAGTTAACAGGAGCATATCCTATGATTACAAGTAATCTAGTTAGTCCGACTTTGAATCTGACACACATGAGTCTCTCATTTACAAATTCATATTCTTTCATACACTCTAACATTCTTGGCGATAGGAACGCGGCTACGCCCCGACACGCTCTGTCCGTTTTATAGGTAGGTAAGTAAAAATACAGCACTTTTAAAAACAGGTTTATTTTTGTTTTAATATAATACATAAAGATCTTATTGAAGAAGTTTGCTGGTGCAACCACGTGGGGATCACGTTGAAAAATCTAAGGCATTAAGTATCCCTCTTTGATGATTCTAGATTTTCCCTAAAAACTGAATAGGTAGGTACATATTTATGTAAGAATATGCTTTAAATGCATAAGGAAAATTTGACACATTCCATCTACATATTTATAATATGTATGTAGGTATATTGTATAACTTATGTCGGCAAGATGTATGCATTGTAAAGGGTACCTACTAACGAGTCAAAAATAGGAGGCTCTTCTGTGTAATTAGCAAATTTCTCCACGATTTGGAGAATAACATTTGAAAAATTTAATGTAAGTTAGTATTATTTGTTTTTACAGGTTGGTAAAAAAATTGCCGTTACTAATCAGTTCAGGCATTATTAATACTAGAGGAGGGCTCTTGTTTGGAACCCAAGGCAATTTTGAGTATTCAATCGTAGGATTTCATCGAGCTGATAACAAGATCGTACAGTAACGTTTTAACGTCGATCGCCCACAAGAAGTCAAGATGGTTAAATTCATCATGGGGTACCCTGAACATTCCAATGGGATTTCCTAATTCCTTATACAGTTGAATAACATCGATGGGATCTGCCATCCAATCATTGTCTGAGTAATGGAGAAACACTGGTGCAGTGACCTCTGTGAGGTTGTAGTCAGGGAGGCTGCTTTTTTCCATATTCAATCATATTTCTAATCGAACCAAAGTCATATTTTCGAAACTTGGCCGACATGTATTCCTGGCCATAGTGCACTAACTGTTTAGTCGATGCTCCTGCTGGAGTATGACCAAAGATCACAGGCAGCATTGTCTACAGTAAAACAAACAAAACTTCATTTATATAATAACCCTTACACACATTGAATGTGATGAAACTTTTCAATGCAAACTTACCGCGTTCAAAAGGTCTGGACTATACCCGCAGAGAAGGAATAAAAATATTGGGTGCAGACGGGTTGGAAAACTGAGTTATCTTCACAGAGCAGCTGCCCAGCAATTGTCATCAGTTCGCTGTTTGGCAGGAACTCGTTGACTCCTCCGATGAGAGATGTCAAAATCTAAAAAACGTTATGTGATTTCAATTACCTAGTACAATAGTTATAATTATATAATAAAATAACCAAGCTTTTTCTAAAATAACAAAACAAAACTCACCTCCACAGTATTTATTATTGGAGCTAATTTTTGAATTAGAGGACTCTTCAAGTTAGACATGTATGCACCTGGAGCAAGGGCTTGCATCGATTTAATTTTCTTATTATAATCTTTCCTTGTTGAGCCCATTACAAAGAACGACGTTGTTCCTTGCGAGTGACCAACATAGTGAAGCTGAGTTTTTCCAGTTTTGTCCAGTACGTAGTCAATCATAGCGGGGAGATCATAGTAACCAATTTGATTCCAGCTAAACTTCCAGAAAGTGGCATTTTATCTGGATCGAGAGTGGCGTGTTTCCGGGAGTAAAAGTTTCCTCGAGCATTTCCCATCCAGACGTCATAACCTGCGTCAGCCGAAATATACCCTAAAAGGAAAAGAAAAGTATTCATTTGATATTATTTTCTAATACTTTCACTATCAGTGTAGTATCCCATGTAGATATCAACCTTTTCATGCAGTTCTTTTTAAACTTTTTATAATTTATTCGAAATGCAATCGTAATACCCCTTCTAGATAACAATAATTGATAAAATGATGATATTTACCTAATCCTGTACGAGGTCCCATGTTGATCCAATCAGCGGAAGAGCTGAGGAGTCCATGCATCAGGAAGACTACCGGTCTGTCCTTCTGTGGGTCCTGTCCCTTCCCATGACGGATCCTGTGCATGGTTAGGATGTAACCATCTTCAGTAGTTACGTTATGAACTTCTGCAGGATAGCCATACTTTAACAATAGACCTTCCTGAAAAAATATTCCGAATAACCCTTTGTGTCATTTTATTTCCAACGGCAACGGATAATGGATTTTTTGGTGTTTTGAGATGGAAGCCCCAAGACATTTTGCAAAACAATATATTATGTCCATAATAAAGTATAGTTGTAGAAACGTATTTTGTAAACATCGAATCAGGCGTCCTCCAGGGGACTTACTTGAAGTCTTTAAAGAACTGAATCTCAAACTTTAGGCAGCTTTTACTAAGGAAAATGCTCCTGTTCCTGAGGGTCTGTGGAACCTTAAACAAAAAGTTGGAAAGAAGAAATCCTCCTTTCTTTCCTCTTCCATCGTTTATTTTTTGTGTACTTACTATAATATTCTTTTGGCCTTTGATGTATTCTAATGAAAAATTGTACAGCCTCTCATACACTCAGAAAAATCGATGTGAACATGGTCAAATATATTTAGTAACTGAGGTGACAACCATATTTTCTTCACATGTCCAAATCCTTACTAAAATTTTTCATTTTTGGTATAAATTCCCAACCAAATAAATAGCAGAAGAAGTGACAATCATATATGCCACTAATAGCTACATTCTTTGACCCTTTTGTAGCTAGTAGTGCTACTTTTCTGTGAAGCCTTCTTACTTATATAGTTGTTTTTCTTCATAGATATGTGAGCAGTTGCTATATACGCAGCCACTTTTATAGCTGCCACAGCTACTTTTGTATGAACCATTCCTACTTATATAGCTGTTATTCTCATAGAATTATGAATGCCTTCAATATTTGTAGCTGGTGGATTTAGTAACTGTAGCTACTTTTTTATGTAGCCGTGTTCATTTTGCCACATACATTGCTAAATATTTAGCTTGTAGACCATTAATTTATTTTTAATTTAAACTAGATTCGTCAAAAAGAACCTCAGTATTTAATTTTATAATACAATTAGTTCTCTCTTTAAAGTCATTAGGTATAATATATCGTTGAAGCGCATTATTATAAATGACTTAGAAAGAAGGAACCAATTGTGTCATAAGTGGAAAACTTGGTTTTTGTCTAAATCAATTTTAATTATCTTTATAAATCAATGGCATTAATTGCAAAACATGATAAACATGGAGCAATATCTGAAGCGAGGTGAAACACAGATAAAAAGTAGGTACTACAGTTACTAAACAGCAGAAAGGCAAACACGTCATTCGGGTGTTGCGTTGCGGACTTTTAGTCTGATGAAGAGATAAAAGAGATATAAAATACGGATTTTTTTTTGTTTCCCGTCAAAAGCCTCTGATTGTATGAGATATTTTCTGTTCCTTTACATAAATATTTTAATAATTTATTATGAACCTAAAGCCTTTTAACCGTATCGGAATTCCAGTTTAATTTTAGAGAATTTGTATATCTACTAGATGATTGATGTCAGCTGAACTTACTGTGTCTAATTTGGCATCCTCCTCAAATGCTCTATATTAATCTGTCGGTATCTGCCTTCGCAAAATATATTCTTCTCCATGGGGGATTTGCTCCCAACACGCAGTAACCAGAGTATTAACCACGAAGAAACTTAAACACCATCCTTGTGGTATTTGTTTATTCCCGTTACTGCGTAAATTTTGTGTT